>JAVQJF010085020.1:0-25765 GCA_036023855.1 Gadopsis marmoratus | reverse complement strand
CAGCGGTTGTGCGGATAAAATCCTTTTACACACACACACACACACACACACACACACACACACACACACACACACACACACGCACACACACACAGCTCGACGGCCCCAGAAATTTCCTGCGACATCAAAAGTCGTGGCCCCCCGCCGCGACCAGGATGCTTTCGCCCGCAGAGGGTCTCTTTGTTCTGGGAGGCGCTTTGAAGGCGCCCCGGCTCCCTAAGTTTAGCCTCCTGGAAACACGGAGCGGCCTCCGCGAAACGCTACTCGGAGGCGTTTGTCCTAGAAGGGCTTGTCTGTGGAAGGCGGCCCCGGCTGGAGGCCCAGATGAGCCCGCTGCCGACATAATGAGGCCTTCTGTTTGTTTTCGTGTTTAGGCTCAAATATTTAGTTCCCGTCCCATCGGACGTTGGCTCGGTGAGAGTTGGGGAGAGTGTTTTGTCGGGCCGCCTGACCTCAGGTGACCCGCTTTGGGCCATTTACAACGAAGTCTATTACATAAACAACGTTATGATCCTATATTTCTCGCTGAAATAGACATCAACAAATATTTATTACGTATTTAAATTTTCTTCCCACAATATAATATCCAGTCACAATGTTTAGCTTATGCATAATAATAATCAGGGCTGTTTTTTTTTTTTTTTTACTCTCCTTGTGTATCATATAGGCCTGTAACAAACAGCGTTCATGAAATGAAACAAATACTAGTCAAGGCCCTTTTAACGGTAATCTAATATTCCTTCGGGCGCTCGCTGCTGCAGTGCTTCCTGTCGCGGGGCCTCTGCGGGACTCTGGCGTGGTTCCGGTCTGCCGGAGGGACAGGCTGTTTGGACTCCCCAACACGGTGCCTGCCGCGAGGCTTGCTTTCATGACGCAGTGGGCCTTTCTCGAGCCCTGGTAGAGGCCTAGACTCCTCCTCGTGGTGTGGACCGGCTCGGACCGGACACCGGCAGAAAGGCCGCTAACAAACGTGGAGGATGCGCGTCATGACAGCGGCTCGAGGCCCCGCAGGACAGGTATGCTGTTCCCGCGTTTCACCTGCAGGTTGCAGCATTGTCCCTGCAAACAGCAGCGAGGCCTCACCTGTCACCTGTCAGACTGCTCAGACCTGCTGCGGCTTTAAAGCCACAGCACGCGTGTGTGTGTGTGCGCGTGCCTGTGCGCGCGTGCGCGCGTGCATAACGACATGCGGGTGGAATCCAGGCCTCCTCAGCGTGCAGCCACTGTAAGTGTGTTACCCAAAACATGATGACACGCTGAGATGACTGCGGCTATTTTATTTTGGATGCTGTAGATTCGTTTAGAGTCTGTCCAGAAGGGTTCCTGCCCACAAGCCTCCACAAGAAGCAATAAACAGAAAAAGCTTTCTTGAATTTTGTCATTGAATACAAAGTGATCAGCTGTAACACGGTGACAGCACGGCGCCCTGAGCGTCTCCATCTGCAACAAACTGTTCCGACACCTTTCTGTCAGAACCAGCATCACTGTTTCAGCAGTTTGAGCTACAGAAGCTCTTCTGTTGGATCGGACCACACGGTCCAGACTTCACTCCCCATGTGCATCCACGACCCTGTCTCCGGTTCACCTGTTCTCCTTCCTTGGACCACTTCTGGTAGGTCCTGACCCCTGCAGACCAGAAACACCCCACAAGAGCTGCAGTGCTGGAGATGCTCTGACCCAGTCGTCCAGCCATCACAGTCTGGTTCCTTGTCAAAGTCGCTCACATCCTTCCGCTTCCCATTTTTCCTGCTTCAACACATCAACTCGGAGGACAAAATGTTCACTTGCGGCCTCATATATCCCTGACAGCTGCCATGGTAACCAGATAATCAGTGTTCGTCACCTGTCAGTGGCCACAGAGTGACGGCTGATCGCTGTTTGTTCTTTATAGAGGGTCTGTTATGTTGAATAACACGTTGATCCTAAAAGTAAAATGAATAAAACTGTTAAACTCGCTTTCACACGTCACACATTTTGAGACACGTGTGATCTCTGCGGCATTAATCTTTTATTAGTCTTTATTAGTCTTGCGTTGTGGTAGAAATGGGCTTGATATTCATCAGGCGTGCTGTTTGAAGAAAACTCTCCTTTTCTTGCACCGAACAGACAGACAGCGCAAAGCGGAACCGAGTCAATTTGACAGCAGGATGATCGGAGATCATTAACGAGACGAATAGCCCCTTTTTAGCGTCAGGGCCTGCGGAGTCCGGGGTCCGTTTCAGGACCGCGGAGAGCTGCTGCAGCCTCCTGCGGGACCGCGGGGGGGGACAAGGTGCATCTGCACCTCCGGCCGACACGCGGAACAAAAAGAGACGCAACCATCTAAGCTGATGTTTTGGTGACAGAAGAATTGGACTCTGTTCACCTTTATTCTCGTTTCGTCTCTGTCCGTTTCTGCTAAACACCAAACTGCGTGTAAAAGCATCCATATCAATGACTTGTTGACATATAAAATAAGATCGAGATATGAAAATAACAGCTATAATAATGCTTTTAGTTGTCCTGGATACATAACTATTTAAAATAAACGTGCTGCAGGAAGGGAACCTTTCGTTTGGTTTGAAGACCCTGACACAAAGTTCTTTGTTGTAAACGTTGGTTTTATATCAGAAGTTCTTGTCTCGCGTGTGTCTGACGCCTTAAAAGGCCACGTGGTCTGGGCGCACAATATCAAATATGACATAATAATGCGTTTCATGTTTAATCTTTGTTCTTTGATCTGTTATTCTGTGTGTTTGCTGTGGTTGTTGCCTCGGTCGCAATATATCAATAGACCGACTTTCTTTTTGGCATCTCAATAAGCCTCCAATATTCACACGTCAGAGGGCATCAGAGGAGCCCGGAGGCAGAACGTTGGACTGTCAGCTTCACGCTATTATTTTGACTTTGATGTTTCTGATCTAGGAGACCAACAACTCCCTCCTCTTTCTTTGCCTTTTACTGTAAAAATCTATAGCTCTCCTGTTGAACAGGTGTAAGCCCCCCCCCAATGATCTGTACACCTGCTTCTGAGCTCACAAGCACCCTTTCATGTCTGTAATGAATAACTCACTGAACACCAGCGTCCCATTATTTCACGTTTTTTTTTATTCACAAAAATACCAGGCATGCATGAATCAACGAGTCTTTGGGAAACATCGGGGCATTTCCGTGCGTTTCTAGTGCAGCCACGTGATTTCTCAACGCAGCTCAGTCAATTTGTCATATATATTTATATATATATATATATATATATATATGTACACACACACAATATTTTATACAGCAGGTCATAACAAAACATGAAAATATAAATAGATGAATTGGGTTTTTTTTTATGTTTCAACGCGTCACTACAAGAAATGACCAATGAACCACGTGGATACAAACGCTCTCTAAACATCTCTAACACACACACACACACACACACACACACACACACACACACACACACACAGTGGGATGTCCTGCGATGACAGCAGCTGTTTGTTGGGTCTGTGTCGACAACACGCCACGTTTGTTTGTTTGTTTGTTTGTTTGTTGTCACTGCAGAGTGATTGACAGCAGTCACGGCGAGACGGAACAGAGTCCCGAGCAGGTCAACAGCCGAAGCCCCGGAAGCTCACAGCTCGCCACAAAAGTGCACAACGTGGGGTTTGACGCGCACGAAGCCGCGCTCATGACAGCAGAGAGTCTATGTGGAAACCTCGCGCCTTGCTGGGCGTCCTGGGCGCGCGGAGAGCGGCCTCCGGTGCCGCCTGCTGCTGCAGGTACGTCGGCGCGTCCCCGCCGGGCTCTGTGCCGCTGTACGCCCCCTCTGACAGGTACGGGTGCTGCACCGGGTAGCTCAGAGTGTACGGCAGCACGTGGGCCCCCGGGGACCAGTAGAGCCCGGGGCCGTGGGCTGCATCTGCACCGGCGTGCCTGTCCTCCCTCCGCTTGAAGGGCGTGCTGAGGATGCTGTCGATGGCGAAGGAGCTGGAGAACTTGGCCCCCACCCTCTCCTCCGCGGCGGGGAGGCGGGTGTCCTCGCCGAGGACGTCCGGGCTCTCCTGCTCCTTCGGGGACCTCTTGGCGATGCGCTTCCTCCTGCGGCGGAACACCCCGTCGGCGAAGGTGTACTCGCTTTGCGGGTTGAGCATCCAGTAGTTGTCCTTGCCCCAGGGCCTGGACGGGTCCCGCAGCACCTTGAGGAAGCAGTCGTTGAGTGACAGGTTGTGGCGCACGGAGTTCCTCCAGCCGGTGTAGCTGCCGCGGAAGAACGGGAACTTCTTCATCAGGTAGTCGTTGATCTCTGCCAGAGTCAGGCGGCCGCTGCCGGACTCTCGGATGGCCATGGCGATGAGGGCGATGTAGGAGTACGGGGGTTTGGGTCTGCGGGTGTAGGGCTTCCCCTTGCTGCTGCCGTCGCCGCTCTGCGTGACAGGTGCCGGGCTGTTGGCCACGCAGTCCCCGTCCGAGCCCAGCTCGTCCCCGGATAGAGGAGAAGGGACCCCTCCCTCTGCGTCCAAGCACAACTCCAGCGGCTTCTGCGCGAAGTGGTGCGCGGAGAAAACCTCAAGTTTCATTTCCCCCAGAAAAGGAGGATGATGTTCCCCGGAGCAGGTGTAGCGGTCCTGGTGGTGCGGTGCGGTGCGGTGTGCAGGCTCGTCTGGTGCACCCTGAGCCTCGGTCTGGAGCCGCAGAACACAGATCTGTCTCCGGAGACACGCGTGTCTTGCTATAATATAACGCCCGGGCGAGGGACGGCCCAGAGGCGGGGTCTGCAGCCCGAATCCATTGAAGCGATCGACTGTTCTAACGTCTGTCTGCAGCCGGACGCTGCCGTGCCAGTGAGCCAGTGAGGCAAGAGAGGGCAGGTATGGAACATAATTAGCCTCAAATGTTACCCAAAGAAAAAAAAAAATAAAAACTGCACCCATCTGTTAAAAACATCACGCAGAGGATGAGAGGCGGCATCAAGCACTTTTCCTGAACCACATTTTGAGCGTTTAAAAAAAAACCGCACAGAAATCACAGGAATGAGTTCAGATGCGTTTATTTTATTTTGTTTTTTAACATTTCTCCTCTTTAAAAAAACAAACAACCGCGGACCGAGAAGCTCCGTGCTGACGGACTGGAATCAGACAAAATCACTGGACTGGCAGAAAGAAGACAGGGAGCAGATCAGATGGGCGAAATAGGCAAGACTGTTAACTCCAACCTGCTCCTCCGCCGGTGCTCCGGAGGAACGCGGACCCAAAACTCAATGAAATGCTTGTTTTTTTGGGGGGGTTATTTAAAAAAAGTTTTTTTTTTGAATGAGATCCACTTAACGCACAGTGACTGTCATGCAAGATCTCGGTGTTAACCAAGAGAGTTGGGAGAATTACAGCAAATAGATGAAGGTTGCCTGAGAGGTCGTGTGAAGTTCAGAGGACCAGTGCACCTGCTCAGGAGGAAAACAGGAGAGTCACTCTGCGTTTGTGATGCAAATCACAAGTGAGTGGGAGGCAGTCTTTGTCTGTTAAAACGTTTGTGAACATCTCATTTTTGGATGTAAAGGGGAGTCCCGATGACCCTGACAACAATACCACTGTAGGCGAGTGTAGTTTTCTTGGAATATATTTCTGATTTAGTTGTGTTTTCACTGATTTTATTGTTTTAAAAAACAAAAGGCACCCTGGTTGAGTCCTCAAAGTCCAAACTTTTAATGAGGAAAGGGTTGCATTAATTCGTGGACAAAATATGTACACCAGCATGTACATTAGTTTAACTTGGGTCAGTCCAAAGGTCTCACTGTTTAATGTGAGCCAGGGCCGGAACAAGAGATTCTGTGGGCACCACTGTGGTGGAGGCTGCAGGCTCTTCTCCTGGTGAGGCTGCAGGTCTGCCGACACGTGTTGTGCAGCAAGTGTCCAAACATCGCCACGAACTGAGAGCTCTTATTCCAAACTTCACAGAGTTTTTATTAGGTGCTATACTGCCAGAAGCTGCCCTGCAATACATTCAACCAGTAATCAGAGTACTCAGGCTTCTTTCAATTGAATTTCTCACTAAATTCACATCAGAATGATTAAAAACGCAAAACCAATGTAAGAAAACCAGCAAATTATTTATGTATTTTTGGAATATGACCATTTTAAAATGTTGGCGCCTCCTGGTGGAAGTGTCAAAAAGGACAGGCAGCAGTGCATTGCGTGATTGCAATGGCCCAAAGATAGGGTTGTAGTATTTTTCTTGTTATGAACGTGAAGCGGTGCGCATGACAAATATTCTGATACTAAAGTCAAATTGGAAAGATTGCATCAATTTCTTTTCACTGCATTTTCCACCTTTTCTTCAAACTACAACTTATGCCATCAGAATGATTTGAAAAAAAATGGTAACTGACAATATAATACTGTGCATTGCTGGCATTGATGTGATACAACATTCTGTCTGAAGAGCTGTTGAAACTATAAGTAATCTCTTAATCTCGCAAACAATCTCAACACAAACATAGCCAAGTATTGAAATTAGTGAAAGAAGGGAAATAAAATACATTTCTGTGTAAAATGCAACGAGAAAAACGCAACGAGAAAAGCTAAAAACATTTTCAGAAAATCAAAACGGACCAAAATGAACGCAAGACGCCCCCTACTGGCAAAGTAAGTTAGTCACACTCAAGGTCCATCGGAAATAGAAGTAAATGTCAAGTAAAAATGGTTACGACAGTAGTTCAGGACCCATCAGCCTGTGTGCATTGTTACAACACGGGCTTGGTGACGTTACCATTTTGATCCCGGTGACCAACTATGAGCCATAAATAAATGCCACGTCACGTTTGTCACCACCTTCCAAGCCCGATGACGACGCGGAAAGAGGCTGGAGAGTTAACATGAGTCATGAGCTTTGCCTCAGGCCAGTAATAAATCCTTAAACTGTCTTCTCCGGCGCCCCTCCTACGTCAGCTGCTCGGACTTCGCTGGGATCTGAACAAACCCACTGTTACGTTCGACACCTGTCATATTTCGTGTTTGTGATCCTGAAATACATGTTTGGGGAATTGTGCTAAACAAAAACCACATATTTCATAATGACAGCATATTATATAAGATACGGTCACTATAAACTACCTGCTGCCTACCAATCTGTTCCTGACAGCGCTGAGATATGAATCTATGTCTGGCATCCTGAGCGGTTTGTGTGTCTACATGTTTAAATATTATCACCTAATTATAACCTTGTACATGACAGGCGTGATTAAAGACCTCATAGTACCCAGAGCTGTTTGTGGGTGTGTGAGTGCGTGAAAGCAACAGAATTCGGAGGGTAAGCGTGTTAATTACGTGTACATATACATGTACTTTAAGTCTGTCTGTTTTTCCAGTCATGTTAGTGAAAAGCTCCGATGATGGCTCCTTTTTTTTTAAAGCAATGTCGATTGTCACTGCTCATCTCAAATGCTGGCGTAGTAATGGAACAGATTATTGTAATGATTTATGTACTGTGTGGAAATCTGCAAATATTCACACTGACTTACTTGTTAGTGGGTTCATTTAGTGCTCTGTCCCTCCGTTAGCATGCTAATGTACGTACAAATGCCTAAAGCAGTCAATATCAAAACCTTCTGATTAGAAAACCAAAAAATTTTAGACCTCAAAGTTCAGTCTTGAGTTTGGAAATAGTGGTCTGACAAAACTCATGGTTCAGTCACTAGCTTTTTTCAAAGGGCTTTCTACCATATCACATGATCTTCATCGGCCGATAGGCGTTTCCCAGTTGTCACGGAGATGGATCTGTTGATGTTGACTGTTTTTTAAAGTAGTTGTAAATGAGCAATGAGGAAGTCACACCTGCAGCAGATTCGTGTCCAATAAACACACTCCATCCACTGCTGAGGACCATGAGCTGTGGTGGGAAGCTCCAGACAGAGCTGGAAGTCCCTGGATTTTTTTTTTTTTCATAACTAGGGTATCGTTAGGTGGCTGTTGATTGTCTGGACAGGTGCCTTGGAGCATTCCAGGGACAGTAGATATTATAGATTATTATAGGTTTCAGAATTGCTAGTGGACTATTGTCAGGGGACCCACATTTTCTTGCAGAGCCCTCTCCTCACAATAACATGTGCACAAAGGAAGTCTTCCTACCAATGCGGTCCAAAACAACCCTTGAGCATTTTTGCTGATCTAGAGTTTCCTTTGGATTTTCATATTTTATTGAAAAAGCGTTTCAATGAGGGTTCTTTTTAAATGGAGCAGATCTGTGGAGGAAATTCTGCTTATAAACCCAAGCATCTAAACTATGACTAAGGTAATGCTCTC
Organism: Gadopsis marmoratus; assembly: GCA_036023855.1. Lineage (NCBI taxonomy): Eukaryota > Metazoa > Chordata > Actinopteri > Centrarchiformes > Percichthyidae > Gadopsis > Gadopsis marmoratus. Next base: position 17,501 of record JAVQJF010085020.1, on the reverse strand, counting down.
AGAACAGACTCGGCTTTTGTAGTGCTAAATTACATAAAGCAGTTATTTTCAGGAAACCTCCTAGGAAATTACAGAAAATTAAGCATTACCATATATATAATATCTACATACAGCTGGAAAATATTAAGAGACCACTCCAAATTTTCCAAAGTTTATTTTACTTAAACACATACCTATAAATAGTAAAACCAGAGAACTAATACTTTTGCAGGGGTCTCTTAATTCCTCTATATTTTCTTTTCAAACATAAAGGTCTAACTGGTGTTTCAAAGTAAATGGTAAATGGACTCTTACTCATATGGCGCTTTTCAACTGTTGAAACGGTTCCCAAAGTGCTGTAACAGTAATCTAAGCTTCTCTAAATGGTCACGAATCAAATTCTGCTGCAGAAATACCTAATTCTTTATTTATTAATTTTATTTTGTTCATCCTCTAAAGGAAAAGCAAGTACAGCTGATGGATGAATGGATGGATGGATGGATGGATGGATGGATGGCCTAAAAATGGTCAAACGTGTATATATATGGAGGCCAAAATCTGCCGAAAAAACATTTTGTATACATTTTTAACTGTACAACATTTACTTCCCCAGTTGGCTTGTTAACTATGATATGGTTAACTAGTTGGTAGCTCTGGCCTTATCTAGTGCCCCCGTTGTTAGGACAAAGACACTCCAGCATTGCTGTTTTTGAAGTCCAGGCAACTCAAATGTAGCTACAGGAAAAGATTATCTTGATAACTGTCAGGAGAGAAAACGTGATCCTTGGTCTCCAAGACTTTTGGTGTCGGTACAATTTCATCACGCTACTGCTTTACTACTCAGGGTAAACATGCATCATCTTTAGCCTTTTCATCTTAAAATGTGCACTTCTGTCATTTCTCCGTAAGCTGAAGGTGAACCACTGTGGGTCTTGGTCAAGTTTTGCTTTCAAAACGAAAGGAACACAGATGAATCATAAAAAATCTCATAATTGGGTTTTAACATAAAGCCCAAGGTCGTCAGATGTCCTCTGATCAAATGTAGATTTTGGAAACTGCTTCATCTCCCACCAGGACGTTTCTGCAGCAGCTGGAGAGATGAAACCAAAAATGTTTTTGTTGAAACTCAGGAGGCCGACCGCTGTGAGCCTAAAAGCAGAGAATGAGAGAAGCAGCGGCATGTGTGCTATCATTATCACTGCCACTGTACAACACTCAACAAAAACAACGAATTTTACACCGCTAGACTGGTGGTAGGTGTGCCTGTGTGCATTTTTTTTTTCTCTTTGGAGGAGTGTGATGAGGCTGTATTTGATTTCAGGTACTCTGCCAAGACGGCTACACACACCTGTGCTGAAGTGATTTGGTGTGAAAGGCAGCACACCTGTTTTCGGTTTTTATCCTCCACATGGCAATTTGAAATCAGGAGTGGAAAGACAATTTCCCTACAGGGATCAATAAAGCATCACATTATCATTTCCCTCTGGATATCATTTCAGAACATTGCATCATTTGAGAAGGTCAGGATCATCTTTTACCTTCAGGTTCTAATGGAAAATAATATATATAATTCAGTAAAATTGCTTTAATTGCAATGTCACCGAGGTCAGAGGAGTCAACTCTGCTCTGCAGTAAGACTAGAAAAACACATCATGCTTATACAACCTGTTAATGTGTCTCTCCTAAAACTGGCACCTTGTTGTTTTAGCTTACCTATTGACATTTAAAGTGTCTCCTTTGAGCCGGAGGAGAAAACTCTTGTAACTGCTGACATGAGTGGAATTCCAGTAATTTAAATTCCTCTGGTGAATCCTTTGCAGTTCCAAAAATAGCCCCACCTCTGCAGTGGTCTGTGCTCACACGCTAACCCTTGTCTGCATGACTGTTGATGACTTCTTACCTGTATCTCATCTTTGTTTTATTTCTTCTCTGTGAGTGAAGGGTGCCCAGCCCTCATGTCTTTGTATAAACAAAGTATGGGCTGTGGGTGAGCAGAGCAAGGAGGAACGGCAACAATAGGTGCCGCATAGCTGAGATTCCCAAGATTCCCCGCAGCAGCTTCAGTCTCTGTCAGAGGCCGCTGATAGTCATGCTTCATTTGGTAACGCATGTACGTACAGCAGCGTGTCTACTTCACAGCCGACCTGAAAATCAGACGTTCCCCATCAATTCCACTCATTCCTGCATCCAACACAGAAGGCACCGGTACAGTTTGTGTATGTGGGTGTATGTTTGTCTGCAGCTGTGCGTCTGCTCAGGTGTGGATGTGAAAGTGTGTGAGAGTAAGACGCATACATTGCATCTAGTTTATTATTCAAACAGTGATTACTGTAATTACCCAACAATGCGGCCCTCTAAACGTTTGCTGCCTGCTTTGTTGCGCTTCTGTGGAATCATACCTTTTGTGTTTTGGAAGATAAATGGTGGGGGGGCTCCCAGTCCGTATAATCAGAGGCACACCTGAACAGTGACAAACAAAAAGTTCCCACGAAGTTGTTTTGATACATAACGCAAGAACATTCCGTATTGAATGTACTCATAGGCCACTGGTGCATGTAGCAGGAAAAAAATGTACTGTTGGATACCTGATATACACACACACAGACATAAATACTGTACGTGCGTGTGGGTTAAAGAGCGTAAATCTCTGCTGCTTCTGTGTCAGCGATTAATAAATGAAATCTGATAAAATGAAGCAGCATATCCTGCAGTCAGTTGGCAGCCACATGTTGCTATTTTGGGTTCTCCTACATTCTTACCTGAGGTGCTCACACCCTGCCAGACCAACAGAGAGAAAAAAAAATAGATGCATATAAATAAACGGAGCCAACAAGGGTATAATTAAAGTAATTAAGGACAGAGGTGAAGTACAGGTGAAGTATGGGTGAAAGGCAGCCTGGCACTGCCAGGACCTAAATCACCTGCAAAGGTAGTGACGTAATTCTAGGTCCCCCCGTATCTTATTGCCTTGATACATGCAATCTATTTTTACACTTCTAACCAATAGCATGCAAAGAGAAAGTTTAAACTTTTTATATGCCTTAAGTGGAGCTCTGGTTGGCACAAGTGCCAATCTAGTCAGCCATAATACACTCTCTTGACCCCAAGTTGCCCTTTGGTCGATCCACATGACCCTCTGGTCAGCCCAAGTGCAGCTCTTGTTGCAATTTCCCCAATGGCCGGTCCATGGGTCCCTCTGATTGGCCCAAGTGCACCTCTGGTCATCAAAAGAGCTCCTCTGGCTCCCAAGTGACCCTCTTGACCTCAAATTCTGTTTGGTTGATAAAAGTTACCTTCGGATAAGTCCGAGTTCTCCCCTCAAATGCAAGATAATGATTAATAAATGCAAATAAATATAATTAAAACCAATAAAAAGACAATATATGGATGAAATCAAATGAAAGCAAGTCTAAATAAATGTGTTTTAAGAAGTGATTTAAAAGAGGTTACTGACTCTGCAGCCTTATCTCCTCAGGCAGGTCGGTCCAGAGTCGAGGGGTCCTGATGGCAAAAGCATAGTCACCTTAAGATTTAAGCCTCGACTCTGGAACAACCAGAAGGGCCCCACCTGAGGATCTAATGCTGCAAACTGGCTCATATGGGGTCAGCATTTCTGCTATATTGCTTGGGGCCAGACCCAGGTGTGCTTTATAAGTGCTCAGTAAAATCTTAAAATCAATTCTAAATTGAACCGGGAGCCAATGGACAGAAGTCAGGATCGGGGTTATGGGATATTGTCTGGTAAAACCAGTAAGAAGCCGAGATGGTGCGTTCTGAACTAGTTGGAGGCGAGAGACTACTTTTGGTTTATGCCAGAAAGGAGGGAGTTACAGGAGTCGAGTCTCAAGAAAACAAGTGAATGAATTACGTTTTCCAGGTCAGAGTGTGAAAGCATTGATTTGATTCTGGAGGTGGTTCTTATTTGATGGAAGCAGGATTGGACAGTCGTTTTGATCTGTGGTGCAAAGCTCAGATCTGAATCAAATAGTACTCTCAAATATCTGGCAGCGAGATTCACATTAGCTGATTGATAATGGACCAAGGCCACTCTCAATGAGGCCAGCAGGGTTTGGGGGACTGTTCAATATGATTTCTGATTTTGAGTTATTGAGTTGAAGAAAATGTTGTGCCATTCAACAGTTGACATCATTGAGACAATCTGAGACAGCAGCTCGGCTGTTTGGGTCACCGGTCTCAGATGAAGGTATATCTGTGTGTCGTCTGCAGCAATGAAAAGAGATGTTATGATGTTGGACGATTTGACCAAGTGGAAGCATGTAGATAGAGAATAAACTTGAGCCTAAAATTGAACCTTGCGGTGCACAACAGGTAATGTGAGTTGTAGAAGATGAGTTAATTACTTATGGTGACTGTAGGTTCTTTCTAAAAGGTAAGAATAAAACCAACAAAGTGCAGTGTCCTTGATGCCAACCAAGGTTTCAAGACAATCAACTAAAATGGCATGATCTGCTTTGTCAAAAGTTGAGCTCGGGTCTAAAAGAATTGAAATTAAAATTGTGCTCTGTCGGGTGGGCTCATTTGCCACATTGGTACATGACCTTAGGGCAAAAATGAATCCTAAGCCTGATGGAAGAGGTGCCCCTTGGATGGTCACATCACTTCTTCTGAGCAATTCTCTACAATATATGTAAGTGTGCATACTCTATGTGCATATATTTATCCTTACGTTTGTCCTTTGACATTACACAGCACATCACCTGAACACCTTTGGTGCCTTTGATCAGGTTTTCCACAATCTAATATCAGACGGTGGTCTGCGGCCTACAGGAACTGAAAACATAACCCCATCAAGGTACAAGCAGACCTTAATTCTCTGCCTGATAAATGTTACTGTTAGAGCGTGTCTGTCAATGAATTCTGGCCATGGGGGAAACACGGGCTCAATACCTGCCCTATCTGCCACTATCATCCATTTCAACTGTTCACACGCTAGACTCCCCTTGCATGCCGAGCTGGGAGGCGTGGAGGGAGATTAGGGGTGGGAGGTGGATAGAGAAGAAAAAGAAGCAATGATTGATCTTAGCCATAGACACCTCGCTTTATCGCTGCAGCTGATAGGACCTACCTCCATTCAGCAGTGCTGTAGGCTGTTTTTGTGTAAGCATAAACACAGGGCCAAATCAGTACCTGCGCTGCACTGTTTACCTGGCAGCCGTTCAGCTCCTTTCTGTCTAAACTTGAAATAGGATCCAAACACTCTACTCACGCATAGTGGTTTGCACGAGATGCTTTGCCTGCCTCAACCTACCGCGGGGCTCCGTAGCGCTATTTTTGCACCACCTGAGCTTTTATTTCTTTGATTGAGAGGTGGAACATATTGCTCAGGGGCTGTAACTGCAAACATAGCACTGATTTGAAGCTGTTACCAAGGAATCATACCACAGACAACCCCAACAAACACCTCGCTGACTGATAACATTAGTCTGTGGGTTATATTTAGATCCCATTTTTCTCACAGTATGTATTACCACAATTAGCAGTTTTCAAAAGGACTATCACAGACCTATATCCTGGATGTTTGAGCTTCTTTAAAATGTGACTTTTTGCTTACCATTTATCTCATTATAGCATGCATGACTATGAATGTAGCGTAAAGCTGTACATTTGTAATTTTTTTGCCATGCAGTTTAATCTGAATTTACTTTTCTTGGCATTTTTCACAGGGATTTTCTAATCTTTTCTAACATTTATTAGATATGGAAGATGCTTTGCTTTCATGCAAAAGGCCTGTACTTTATTCAAGTTTAGATTATGGTGGATTAAAAAGAAAAGATAATATTTTAGCTGAGCTATTTATATACTTTAAAGGGGTACTCCACTGAATTTGCATTAGAATTTACATGACAGTGAGGGCCTAATTAAACAGGCTATTCAGTTGCAATATGGGAAATGTCAGTGTTGTGGAGGTTTGACTTATAATCAAGATTAAAAGTATAGTTCGACCTCTACTGCCTCTATTTCGAACAGTATTTCTCCTGTTGCTCCACCAGCTGTATGGAAGGATGTGCAATAGTAAATTGCTGGATCGATCTATCCATCTATCTATCCATCCATCCATCCATCCATCCATCCATCCAACTGATCAGTGGTGCTTTCCCTTAGTGTGGCTCAAGTGTTGGGCATCTCCAGGTATCTCAAGCCTTTCTGGTCTATCGACCCCATTTTGAAGGTGACATCAGCCAGTTAGACAGCTGTCAAACTGTCGTGAATTTGATGAAGTTTAGTATTGTATGTACTTAATAGGGGCAACTTAAAATGAAAGGTTTCCAAGCATTTCACAATTACAAACATAAGAAATACCAGTATGCCGGTCTAGAAAGCTACCACATCTCTATCTGCATATCAAGTGACCCTGTGATGAGTCCAAAGTAGACAAACCTTTTTCTATTTGTCAACTCAAATATCAAATACGGTGTTAAATGCACTTGTTCAATCTTTAAGAAAGTTTCTTTTCTAATCTCCGTAGACTTTACATGGCTCACTGCAGGGGTAATTAGAAACCCGGGATCCTGGGCAGATGTTACTGTTTGTAGTAAGTGCTATTAGATATTGATCTGGTGATAATTCGTAAATGAATATCATTAAGGATCGGAAGTTTGATTGGGGGGGAGGCCTAATCTCCTCCAGCTGGCTGTGGGGTTATAATGTGTCCTGCCTCCGCTCCTGCATTGATCCACCGGAGCAAACAGCAGCTGCCGGGCTGCACAGCAAACGCCAGCACCCATGTGGTGTAAAACATGACAGATAATAAAAAATATTACAGTCTGACAGTGTTGCATAATAGACGGTCTTCAACATATCTTAAACATTACATATGTCATGGAATAATCAAGGCAGACTGCAGGACAGGTTAGGGTGCAGACTATATTTAGGATCCTTCAAAGTTTGGATGCTCCGATTCTCCTGCATCATTAACATTTTATGACATACTAAACGACAAAACTGGTGTCATTTGATCTTTTTTAATATCACCAATTCCATGAAAAGGCCAAAACCGAGTATGTATCCTCAGGTGTGTAGCCACACTCTTCAACTGCACTCTCTAGCTTCGGGCCGCCGTTAGCAGCACATATAACAGAATTTTAAGCTCTGTGATTGTATGTTTGTGTACGAAATGCATCTCAGGAGTCGTAGTTAACGTCCTACCTTGAAGGTTTTACGTGCGCAGGCTTGTACCTTTTGACATTTTATCAAAGAACCAAATATTTTCTATTGCAGTGCTTCAACTATTGTGAAATGGATGTGACTTTTACTTTACATCTGGAAGCACAGGGGCCCCAAAATAGCCCCTCCCACTTTGCAACTCTATTTATTGTTACCCAATGCAAAGTATTGTTTATGTATGTGTTCAATTTTGGATAACAATGGAGTTCTGTGGTATGTATGAATAGCTATATCAGGCTGTGGATTAACAGACAATACTTTATTTATTGTTTCTATTAAATGTGCTTTTTCAGGCCATTTGTTGATGAAAATGAAAAGGTAAAATAACACCAGGTTTGTTAGGAAGAATGCCCCCTATATGTCAGCCGCCGATGTTTAGCTGTTTGACCACGTTTTCTGTCTGATTCTTGGCACAATTCCCAACTCCCCTGTTTAATTTGGAAATACATCCGGCCTTTGAATGTACGCACTCTAACATTCGTTAACTCCCCCTGCATGCCAGAGAAACAGGTTTGGCCATTGGGACAGCCAGGTGGATGGAGGGGAGGAAAGAAGTTTAGATGCAGAAACTGCAGCACCTGCTTGTTAACTGGGATGGGCGGTCATGGGTAAGCGGCATGATAACGGTGGAAATACAGGATGAACTAATGCAGCGGTGTGATTCTATCCCGAATCCTTTCAGTCAAATGACCTTTAGCTGTGCCACAGTCGGAAGAAACTGTTTCTGGGATGAGTAGCATTAACAGTTTGCTGAGGGGTTAGAAGACGTATAAATAGAATCAAGTTTCAGTGAGTCGCGTATGCCTCTGCTACACTCGACTCCAACGAGCTCCAATTATGCTAAAAAAGAAGAAAACCATAATTGCTGCACTGTTAGGCTCCTTCATGCCACACCACTCTAATTGAACTTTCTCTGAAAGGCGTTGTGAGGAAACAGGCGGTAACTATTTATACAGCTACACACCTGACCAGGCATCTATCCAAACAAAAGGTCTTGAACCCAGCCCTTGCGTGCCTATCCAACCCAGACACCTGATTAATTATAGTGTGGCCGTTAAAGCGAAGAAAAACTAGCTGATGAAAAGTCAGTGAGTCTGCAGGCTCAACCTGCCCAAACAGCATCATGCGTGTTAGCTTGTAAAATTCTCCGTCCCAACACCACCACCCACCCCCCCCCTCTCCGTGAGTTTCCTCCCACATGCCCCCCCCACCTCCCTCCCCTGCTCCGGGCCCATTCGTGCAGACGAGGTAAAACATCTCCCTCGCTGTGTCAGAGCCCCGCAGGTGGGCCCCGCGTGCTCAGGTAGATAATATCACTGTTACTATAGACCGTGTTTGGGTTAGTTCAAAAACACTTTTCACGGCAGCAGCAAAACAAAGTGCTGTGCAGTGCGTGATAACAGCGGGAGCTGCTCCCTTCAAATTAACCTGTGGAAACACTTTGGCCTCGCACGACACACACACACACACACACACAATACCTGCTCCTCCTTTTTTTATAAATCAGAGTTTACATGATGTTTCTCTGGGAGCATGGAAACTTTTTTTTTTAAATCAAGTCAGGATTTACGAGATTTCTCTTACATGTAATCCACCAAAGGAATAATGTTAATCCAAAACAGTGACATAAGCCTTTAATGTCCTGCTGGTTATGTTATAGGACCGAGATGCCTTGAATCCAGATTGATAGCATTGGACTGATTGGACAAGTCACTCTGTTTCTAATCTGCATAATGCTTGAGCAGTAAGACTTTATAAATGGATTTTCTTTAAACAAAAGAGGCATGAATAGCTCGAATGTGCTCAGGGCCAGAAGCTGGGATGCCTTCCATAAACAGATCACCCAGGTGGTCCATGTGTGAGAGAGGGAATGGAGCGCTGCTTGAGAGGCCTGCTGCTGCAATCACAAACCTGGATCTTCTTATTTCATGAGCTCCCCCCTGTCTCTTTGCAAATGTCTGAACTTTTGCTGAATCAGTGAGTATTTGATTCATAGAATTTACAGCTGTCTGGTGCAAAATGATTCTTGTTGCACAAAGCAACTGGAGATGAATGATTTGACTTTTCTGGACCCAGCACGTGATTTTAGCAGCACACAAACTAGCTGACAGACCTGCGAATTTCAACTCTGACTTGTGGTTTAAATTCATGGCCAGAGGACACACAATGACCAAACAAGGAATGTTTTCAAAGGGATCGTAAGGAATCTGAGCTGCAGTGAAATGAGAGCTGTTGAGATTGTACAACAATGGCTTTATCGTCATGTTTACATGTCCAGTCCCTCCATTTCCTCTTTCTCCTCTCAGGCTACATAGGGCCTTACTCTAAAAAAAAAATTATTAATATTAGATGCTAGAATTTAACAATGATCAAAGATAAGTCAGTGAGGGAGAGTGCTCCTTTTAGTAAATATATATCAGTGCAAGCAAAGGTGGCTTTAAGTTTTTAATAAAGCTAATTAAGATAAACTGACACGTGTTTCTACAGAAAACTAGGCAAGTTGTTCTCTGACGCACTGTGGCGAGGACATCAACAACACGCAACGTTTAATGTTTTTATCTGATCCTTCAAGTGACGTAGATACAAGATACATTTGTGATCGTGCACTTTAAATAGCATTTGCAGTTTTTGATCAGACAAATTGCAGTTGGAAATTTGAACTTGTTAAACCCAAACTCATCTTTGTGTTCCAACCCCACTTCTTTGCACCCTGGTGTCAAATGTAAATATCACTGCAAGACACTTAGGTATCAGGTTTAAATCGTGGGTAAAGATTCAACAAACAAACTGTTAGAACTAGTATTGTTTTAATTCATTTTAGGTCTATTTGAAAATTAAAATTATTCCTCTTATTGACCATAGACCATAGTTCATGCTTTCATGTCAAACATCAAATTGTCTCCACCTTTTAACTGTAATATCATTGTGAGTATATTGCTTATAATCAGTTTTGATGACCCAATGAGCTTCCTCAGCAAAATGTATCTATTACCATAAGTATTTTGTTTATGACTTTCATTTTAATGATCTAATTATTTTGTTTTGGTTTTACTTTTCATTTCTTTTTCTTTTTTAACAACCTCTATAAATAAATGGACCTGACCTGACTTGAAAAAATAGGAGTGTCGGTGCCAAAAGCCACCCAAAACACAGGCACCTCCAGTTCTGTCCACACCCAAATACAATCATATTATTTTGATTGCACACGGAAAAGGCAAAAGGAAGATCACAGGTCTGTGGCTGGCTTGTCAAACTCAGCATAATCACGGATCTCTGAACGCTCACTGCTCAGTCCCTGGGCCCGACTATAACCGTAGCACTCTGGACCTGCACTTGTTTATAATTTGTAGTTTATATTGTGAGCCGCTCCAGACTGACGCATGCCGCTGAGCGCCATAATGGCTCAAGATTTACTAGGTGGAAAAATACATTCCTCACACCTACGCGCGCACACACACACATACAGACATGTCACGTGACGAGCGTATTCCTCATCGTCAAGACAGATGACGGATCACACCAACAATTCCAGACGCATCTCTGCTTCGTGCAATGTTTAGATAGCGTTTTACATAACTGCCGTGTTTTTGGGGCCTCTCTTGTTGCGGGTCGGGCGGTGTTTCGTGACTGACACCGACCCGGGGCCCTGCTGTCCCGTCACCTGGCGTGACGCAGAGCCCCATTGTGACCCCCATCTTCTGTCTCATCTTGCTGACCCGAGTTACTGTGAGGGGGTTTGTGTGCTCACCACTGATTTGTGTACAGTGAGCGTGACAGATCACCCGTCACATGCAGCCAGGTCATTCACTCAACATGTCCAAACATACTTGCGCTATTAGCCGCTCGCTCGTGTTTGTCTGAAAAAAGGATTAGCATGAAATATGAGGAAACAGTGACTGACAGTATGTGACTCTGAGGGTAACCCAGCTAGTGTTTCACAATGCTTAATAGTGTCAGGTAATAGCTGTGAGTCATTGTTGAGAGTATGCCATCGCGTGTGTGTTGAGCAGTTGAGGTTAGGCCTGTGTGTGTGTGTGTGTGTGTGTAGGTGCCATTAAAAACGAGTTCTTCTGAAATGTTGTTTTGACAGACATCAACAGTGCAGGGATCACCAGGTACAGGGGGTTCCCTCCACGGTCACAAACAGAGCTAATTTAGATTTCCTGGCTTTTATTTAGTCTTGGGTTTGGTTTTTAGGCTTAGCCCGTAATGCCGGGCTGATGAATCACGTCTGACATTATAGACATTTGGATAGGAGGCAAAGGAGTACATGTTTGTTTGCGGCTTACAGTAAGTGCAGCAGAAGGTTCTGTTATTGTTTTTGTTCTACATGCTAGCTCTCTGACTGCAGCTCTAAAAATAACACAAAGCCCATAATTATGGTTTTAACCTAAAGCCCCCATCCTCCTTCACTCCCTCCTACTATTCTCCTGCTTAGCACCTGTGCTGATTTATGGTGTGTGTCTGTGTGTGTTTGTCAGGTGATTTACAACATGGTTTGTTAGATTTAGCACAGGAATGCAGCTTGTGATGCCTGAAAGGATCGATTTGATCGCTTTGTACGTCTACGGAAAACTTCTGGCCCTCAATAACAACGGTGAGTTTATTTATAGTGTTACTGTTGTGTTGGCATGCGAGGTGTGGCGCTGAGGATAAATTGTCACCTCTCAGAAATCCTCCCCCGAGTGCCTCAGGCCATGCTGACGGCAAATTACACAGCAAAACCTAGCTTCAGAATGTACACATTTAAACAAGACTAAGGCTAGCAGCTCTGTGAGGCCGTACATAGACACAGCAATGTTTTGGCAATGCTAACATGCAGATGTTCAGCGTAGTTTCCAGGTTCACCACAAGCCCCCAGGAAGTGCGGGTCATGTTATGCGCAGCTTCCCAGTGCAAACCATAGACTGTACATGAAGATGAAAGACCCGTTTCCACTTCTCTACAAAAAGGAAGCCAAAATGTCCCGGATACGGGGGCTGCCACCTTGCAGGTGACGTCATGTGGAGCCAGAGTTGAGGTCCTGCCCAAACCAACTAATTAAAACCAAACCAAAAAAATTAACACTTGAAAAAAACATCAGCATGATTAAAAAAAAGTCCTTAAATGACAGAAAACATCATTGAGAAACCTTTACTTGACGTGTACGTGATTTTTCAGTTTGACCCATGTCCCATCTGCTAACATGGAGGGGCAGGCAGTCACCAGGGGGCATGTTTCCTTGGAAAAGGGAGAAGATTTTGATGAGAATGTCTGGCATTCAAACCTAGTATGGAGTGAAGCTGGAGAAGTGCAAAAAATGTGTTTTCAGACATATCATTCCATACTCCCATGTGGTATGTTCAGTTCAGTTCAAGAATTGTATTGCCATTGTGCAAGGACAACAAAAATGCTGTACGATAAAATACAACTAATGGTGTGACGCCCTTTCATCTGAGATGACTGAATGTAATAACAAGTTGAAAGTTGTGGCAGTCCGAGACAGAGATGTAGCAACAGTCTTATCACATATCACCTCCTCTGCACACTCGGTAGAGCCGCTGGCTGCTTATCAGTCCCCCCATCACGGCTCTGTTTCTGCTGTAGCCAGATTATCATGCATGCGACAATAACGTGCCAGCGTATGCGGGCCTTTTCTGTCCGTTCAGAGTGCTGGCACGCTCAGCGAGGTGTGTGACGTCACGAAAGGCGAGGCTGCAGATCTGATCTGACCACGCCATACAACTATAGCACACTACATAGCATAGCGTAGCGTAGCATGACAACTCAGTCCATGAAACGGTCAATCAGATAGTGTCACCAAGTTGTTGTCTACCCCGTCCAAAGTGCGTGTCATCAACGAGTACGCCAAACCCCCCTGAGAGGTCTTAACACTTCGAAGAAAAGAAAAACTAAATTTTTGTTCTTTGGATCGTATAGATTGTGTTCTTTGTTCGCCTCCTCATGTTTTACCTTTTGAACTAACAAATAAATGCTACTGCTTTTTAGGTGGTCATGTAGTAGAATGACTAAATGTCATACACATGCTTTCAAATCTCAGCATCTTATTTCAAACCCTGTGTGTGCATCCTCAACAACGTCATGTATAGATATACCCACAGACCCCATCACTGCAGGTCAGGCCTCCAATTCAATTCAATTTTATTTATTTAGCGCTATATCATAACAGAGTTATCTCATAGCACTTGTTAATATAGAGCAAGTCTAAACCAACTCTATATAGCAGGCTTCAACTATTTATTTATAATATATGTATTGATCTTCAGTGACTATTTTTCATTTTAATGATGGCAAACATGGCATTACCGTACTGTCACAAAGGCTGGTTTGGACTAGTCTAATGTATGGTGGCCAGTAAGTCTCGGGGGGGTGGGAGGAAGAGAGCATTAATTAGTCATTTGTGCTCTGGAATTAATTTATACACACACAAATGAACAAAAACAATGGCATTAAAAGTTAAACCAAATCAGACAACAAATGTTTTTAATTATCAATCAATGAATTGTAATTAGTGAGTATATAAACCTTTTAAAAAAGTACCCTTGACACAAAATGAATACAGCTGTCAGGAGTAGGTGTGGGTGGAGGAGGAATGGAGGGACTCAGGCGCACACAGCCCATACACAACACATTCTTTAATGGCTCCATATCCAGAGGCACAGGTAACGTAGACTCTTACATGGACCCGGGATACGTAGACTCTGGAAACAGAGAACTGAACACTCTTAAATACACAGGACACTAACGAGAGGATGGACCACAGGTGAACACAGGGGAGCAGGTGAAACCACTTAATGATCAGGGCGACACAAGGGAGGCAGAGACGGGACACAAACGCAGACAGAGGAAACCCAAAACTTAGGAACAACAAGACAGACAAGGAGAACTAACGCAGTACACACAGGACCTCACACCGGGAAAACCACATGTAGACAGACGGGGCATGGCAGCAGCTTAGCTTTTAGCCTAAAACGTTAGTAACCCTACAAGCAAGGTCAACTCAAAGGTAAGAGCTGTGTTTCCATGGTAACAATCAGTGACACATGCTGACCACTGTCAGAACTGATTGTGAAAGAGGAAAACTTGCAAAATTTAAGTTTTTCCTGCAGTCCGTTTTAGGTTTATTCACCACAAACAGCCAGGAGTCAACTGTACAGATGTCAGCTTGCCAGCATCATGTGTGCAGCATTCGTCTGATCTCAGCAGCTAGCAGGAACTGTAGTTCTGTTCTTTTCTTCCGGCTTCGCCTCTTTTTCCTCTTGTCTTTGTCTTCATGAGGCAGAGTCATGCGTTCTCTGTACGCACACATTTTTTGCTAAAATTGAAGGAACTTTTTTTGTTTGTTTGTGCAGGCACACCATCACTTCATTTCACCTAGAGTGAGTTTTTGAAGGTTTGCGTGAGCTTGCATCTTTTAAATGAAAATCTGTCAAATGTACCCAAATACACTATCATCAAAAAAAAAGAAAAGTTGAAAAGTTGTTTGGTCAGCTGTGTTTTAGTTTGACAAAGGTCTTAATTTGCCCAGAATTCAGAGCAAATTTGTCTTGATTAAAATATTCAGTCATTCAAAATAGTCACAATTTGCTCACTATTTGCTACTCAGTGAAGTGTATTTACTTTCTGTAGCATAGCATGTAGCCTATTTTTTTTTTGCCAAAAATCCCACAATGTGTCAGTCACTATTGTTAATTATGTGACACTGTACTACCTAGTAATGGTCCATAAGTGTCTAAAATCTGAATTTACTGCTGACCATGGAGAGTTTATTATGTAGGGAATAGAGAATAAGTTTTTGGTGTTTGTCATCAGACAACATTGCACGTGCAACTGTTTATCTGCAGTCTAATCCAGGAAATTAACACATGAGATGAACTAACTGGTGCAGCAGGATGAGCTGGGACCTCCAAGCATGCCACCGCTATCTTATCATCCTTTGTCACTATAAAACAGTTCGTTTTTGTAATTGTTTCCATGTAATCTGAGAACCCAGGTGAAGGAATGAATGCTGAAAGAGCACAAGAAAGCATCTGCAAGACAAAGACATAAAAATGTTAGTCATTTTCTTACTGCAGTAAAAAAAACACACACACTCTATCGGCAGCACACAGGTGCGTGAGAATTTCTTACACTTGATTTAATGAGCTGTTCTCTCGGATCAGATAAGCTTTATCTGATCTGTCCTCAGTCGTTCTGTATAAACATCCAAGATAATCTATGTGCATATGTGTGTGCGTGCTTGTGTGTCTGTGGGAACACACACACACACACACACACACTCGTGCAAGTGTGTAAAATATGTGGTTGCATGTTTATATAGGACAGGTCTCGGAACAGGAGCTTAGGTTTAAACCCAAACAGGGCAGTAAATCTGAACTGGCAGACTGCCGCGGGGTTACTGGGCCTGTGATTGACAGGCTCTCCAAACTCACCTGAGACTGTCTCCCAGGTGTGATCACACTCGGCTGATCCATGTGGTCTAGGCTTGGCGCATACCCCACATCGTTGTACCATGTGTCTTTGCGTCAGAACTCACAGAGCATGGGCTAATCCTGCAGGTATTTGCACAAACTTTTCCCTAAAGGGCAAATATCCTTGAGCTTTTCACTCAAGAGCTCTGCTGAAGATGGATCCAGCTGAATATTCTGGCTGCATGTGGAATCTTAAATATTTCTGGGGCAAAAAGCAACACACGAATGTCTAATTTGTTGTAGCGACGGCTGAATGTAGAACAGAACTGCTGAGTGTCTTAAAATCCTATTTTCTTTAAAGCAGTGGAAACAATCTGCCAAATCAGGGAAATCATTTCACTTTCTTCCAACACTGTTCAACTAGTGTGAAGGCTTTTCAATCAAGATCAAGTGTAACTTTCTCTATATGTATGCAGGAGTCTGTCCTGTTTCGATGGAGAACATTCTGAAGTGGTTACCCATAACACCCGTCTTTGTCTAGCTCCGCAGAGACGGACCTCTTACACACAATCGCATAACGTATCGGTTTCAGTTGTTTTCTGAGAAAGGGAGCAATGACGCCTCACAGCAGCGTTACCCTGGGTATTGCACTCTTCTTTAAACCACACTGCTGACTTCTAAGTTTGAACTTTAACTATGCATCAGATCCGGTTTCAGCTGAAGTTTACACACGGAGAAAGCTTTTCTGAGTTTCCGAGACGTAAAAATATGTGCGTATTGAGTGATTTGAACAGTTCTAGATAATAAATCTTTGACTCATGACAGGATTTTCCACAGCAGGCTCTTTTGCTTTTCTGGAATATAATAGTGAGCATCATGAACATCACATTTAAAGCAATAGTACACAAGAGTTGGTATTTTGTGCGACTTGGCGCCCCCTACAGTTTTCAGAGTGCAGTTCCCCCTCAAGGACAGCGGTACACGAGCATTTGTTGACGAGCTTTTGGATTTGGTGGGCTGAATTGGTTTATATTCAAAGCCTAGCGCGTCGACGACTTTGCTAACAGACAAACATCAATCAAGTGCAACAACACAGACGGAGAAAGTCGGCTACTACGACTCGCTAGTCCAACAGAAAGAAGGCCGGCTCGCAGTCTGTCCTGCAGCCTTTTATTTCACAAAGCTCTCGCCAACGACTAAAAGCCAGTCAGAGATTATCTCTCGTCCAGTCTCTTCGCCTCTGCCGTGATGTCTGTACGGAGAGCGCCGAGCTAGACCCGTGTGTGGCGTACTGCCGTAAAGCGTTACTTCTCGCGGGAGATCGTACCTACTCAAGAACAGGCGTTCGGGGCAAGGAAAGAGGCTCCATTCTACCATTTACGAGTCAGAATACTATCAGAATGATTTTGAAGCTGTTTTTTTGAGGTAAAATGGTTGCTTTAATGAGTGAGGCATCACATTGATAACTCGGCATCATTCATTTGCTTTGCAGTAATAACATCACAATCTCTGGGGAAAAAAGAAAACCTGAGTATTTACAAGTTGGGGGGGGAAAGCAGCATTTACTGCCTCTGCTAACCAATGTCCTGAGTAAAAGCCTGTATCAGAACAAACCCAGATGCAGCTCAGTCCACTGAGAGACAGCGTTACTGCTGCACTCTGTGTTTTTATCTTTATGATCTTCTCTCTGATAGTCTAATCTGACCAGACCTGATACCCTATTACAGTCACCATGTTCCCACACACACACACACATCATTATTAGTGTGAATGCTGTGAAGCATTCACACTCTTGTTATTCAGTTCTTTATTATTCCGCTTTATTCTTCCGTACGTTTTTTGAACTCTTTCAACTCCTTCATACTTTTAGCTACAGAAACCATTCAACTATCAAAATGTTCAGCTCTTTAAGGACATTTGTGCTTC
>JAVQJF010085008.1:0-44438 GCA_036023855.1 Gadopsis marmoratus | reverse complement strand
GGCAATACAATGCAAATTTAACACAAAGGGACATAACAGGGTAACGCTGACTTTGAAAAGATCACAATTACCTTGTTAAGTAAACAACAGAAGCAGGATGGACGGTGCTTGTAGGTGAGGGGAAAAGCAGTCAGTCCACTTCGGTGCTGGCAGCGTCAGAGTCGGGTGGCGGACTCTTACTAAAAAATACTGTATTATACCGTAAGTTTGTACAGCAGCTTGCTGTTAATACTTTGTTCCTCCAAGGCACCAACATTTACAGTATTCAACTGTGTTTACGAAGAACGGTACGTTACTGTACAAAATGTCCCGTATTTTTACAGCAATTTGTTACAGTGTACGATGACATGACAATGATGTGCATGCAGCACTTATAAACATGGTTACTCATTATTAGGACTTAAGCACAGACATGCATCATGTTAAAGAAAAGCTGATAAAGCACGAATAAGTCAACGTGCCTGAGAGGTCTGTACATAGAATATAACCTAAACTTTTCCCAGTCTCTAATTAGATGATGATGATTCCATCACACAACAATAGCTCAGCTTCCTGATAAGTGATTTCACTGCGCTCCCTCCGACATGAACAAGGCGCCATGACACTGGCCCTGCTCGGTTTGATTCGCAAAGGCTTCTTTCGCTCCTCAAACAGCACTCACAGTATTCTGTCTTATCTCCTAAAGAAGGATTTAAATGGGCTACACTGACCGGGACCTTTGACGCCACCCTGTCTCTCAACATCAGATACTGTATCATCTCCAATCGTGCAAAAAAAAAAATAATTTGTACTTATAACAAGTGCAGACATTAAAGGAAACCTATAAAACTATCCGAGCTGATCTGAGTGTCAACGAAATGGGAAGTATCATCACGTGCAAAGCCACCTGTGGTTCGTGCAGGGAAACGTTTTGATCACTTCTTGCAGCTAGGGAAACAGATGTAGCCCTAAGGGGGGGCTGTGTACTATAATGTGATTTTCTGATCTCTCTCATCACTGCAACCCACTTACTACTTATTTTCAATATTGTTTCACCTATTTTTACAGCGGTCTTAGTGGGGAGGTGTTGGACTCTGCAGGTGTTAGGTGAAGATTATGTTTTTAGGAAAAGGAACAGAAAATGGCTGTTGGGTGTTAAGAAGAGAGTGAAAGGGTGTGATCGGTAAGTAGGAGAGAGAACTCACGGGGGCCATTTCTCTGAATCATGAGTACTTTTAGTGCATTTTGAGAATAATACTTTACTAAAGTGACTATTTTCAGTGCAGGACTTGTAGCAGGACTGTGTGAAAGTTAAGCGACAAGAGCAAGCAGTGGTGAGATGTGCGCTGTGCAGTTCTGAGTGTTTCAGTCACAGCCCCTAATGTTTGAGCAGCACCTCTTGTGGGAAGACGGATATAAAGTGCAGGTTTTACCCCAGATGAGAGAGCAGAAAGACGAGAAATTAAGATGTTTGTGTGCTCTGGGTGTGTGTACATTTGTGTATCTGTGAGTGAAGCTGACCTCATTCCCTTGCTACTTAATCTAACCCTTGCCCTAAGGTGTATAATAAATCAAGCAGAAACACACCACCCGTTTCGAATGTTGTCACTCCATTGAATGGGCATTATCAGCTGGTTATCAGCCTGACTGATGTGGGTTAGGAGGGTCCTGCTAAACCTACTTACTAGTAGGCTCTGAAGGCCGTTATCAGCTATTCACATGGTTAATCATTCATGTCGCTTCACCTCAGGTTTAGGCAGCAAAAACTATTTGGGTAGGTTTAGGAAAAGAGCCTGTTTGGGTTAAAATAAGAAAGTCATGGAGGGTTAGGGTTATCAAGTGATAACATTCAACCCTGCTGATCACACACACACACACACACAAAATGAAGCGAAAGAAATCTATAATAAAAAGACATTCACAGATAGATAATAGCATGCGTCTCTACCTATATAGTATGTACGTATATAACAACCACGCAAGGCTCACATTTTGGCATCAGCTAACACTCACAGACTCAGAAACAGACTGAGAGAAAAGGGTAGACTGGGCCCACGTGCTGAACACCAGCACAGTTTGTCTGTTTGCAACAAGGCAGACGAGCAGATGACCGCCACGTAACGTCACCGACAACTACAAACAGCTTCAGTAGCAACACCCACAGCGGTTACACAGCTAGTTGCGCTGTAGGTCGGACATAAAATTTTGGTCTCCAGGAGAAGGAGGAGATCAGAGAGAGTGAGAGAATAACAAGATTTAAACTCTACCTTCCACCGGTTGTCATAGGAAATGTGTGGTTGCTCAACAGGAGGCGGATAAGCTGTCTGCCTTGATCTTCACTCTTTGGGAATTTCACCAATGCCTCCTAATATGCTTGACGGAGAATACAGGGGGAAAATAACTGACTCATTGATCGTGCTGCAGGGTTTTCAGAGAGTGTGGGCAGACTGAGGGTAAAACAGAAACTCATCATACTGTGGCTTGGCGTCTGTGTTAATTTGAGATGGTGCAGTCTGTGGAAGCAGTGTAGGAGGGAGGGAGAATGTGGACGGCAAGCGGGGGTTTTGGTTAGGATCTTCCCTAAACGAAATAGAAGAGCATCACCAACGCTGGTACTCCATGTGTTCCACTTAAAAGGCAGGTCAGGCGACACCTGCATCAGAGTCATACATCTTACAACTCTAACCTGTCGACACACGACAGATAGTTGCTCTAACAAGAGTAAAATGGAGAAAGGGCGCAGGAGGTATGCATAGCTGCACAATCTAATACAGTTTGGGGTTGCACCATTTATTTTTTTTTTACTTTAAATTTAAAACTGCTCTGAGCAGGATTTTGTGTATAAAAATACACATTTCTTATCATCATAAATCACAAAGTGCAGCTCCCATAAAGAAGTGGTTGCACTGTAAGTGTGATGTTTCTGTTTTGTTCCCAATTTGCTAATTATTGCTGTACCATTTAATGTCAAGGTATATTCATGTCAAAGGAGTAGTTCAACCAATGATACGCTCATGATGACGACACATCACTCACCTCACACACCTCACTGAAGGGTGGATTTCCTCAGTGAACGCAGACGTCACCGCTGGAAGATCCTATTAGCATTTAGCATGTTAGCCCGACCCAGCATGCACCTATTGATCACGCAACATCGTGGGTGTGGTCATTTGTGCTCACCAGGTGGTGCATTCAATGTATCGGAGCAAAGTAGCCTACAATACTTGTGATAAAATGTACTTAATTAAAAGTAAACGTTATCAATTTTTAAAATTACTTAAAGTACAAGTACAAAAAAACCCCCCAGCTTTGTTACAGTGAGGAGAGTAAATGTTATTTGCTACTTCCACCCCTGTACGGCAGGAACACTACTGATGCAGCTTATACTTTAATCCATAGCTTCAAGCTCCGAAGAAGGTACATCCTTGCCCGAAACATCAGCTACGGGACAAAGTTTACTATTTTATTTATATATAGTTTGTACACTTGTTTTATTTTCTTTGCTTTCATTTTGCCAAGATGTCCTGAGCAGTAGAGCACACCTTACTTCCCCGAGGTTTTGAGTGAGCCAGCTACAAAAAGTTGACACGTCACTGACAGAAGATGGAAGTCATGGTGGAGATAATTTTACTAATACTGACAGAGAACGTAACGGAAAAGTTAGTTTTGCACATGTCTCACAGCTGACTCTCCGATCCTAGTGGGAAAAAAACAGCGTGGACATCATGAGACAGGTTCTTAGCGTCCACTGTGCTCGCCTTAGCATCTATTTGAGCTGCAATTGTATTACAGTGCTTTAAAAATGAAACCAAAAATCCTTAATACAACTATACTCAAAAGCTTTCTCAGCAACTGAATTTATCATTCCATAATATAGGTTTCATGTTGATGTTTAGGACTCTCCTCTACTGTATCATCCACCAGAGGAAACTGAGAAGCTCAATTTCCATTTGCCAAGCAGGGCCATTGTTTATAGAATCACACCAGAGGAGAAACAAGAACCTCTGAAAATTGGATTGGCTATTGAGAAGACCGTAAAAGGCTGCTCGCATGTGTCTCCGTGGTTTTACAGGACAAGAACGGCGTGACTTGTTGTGTTGGTGTGTTGCACACAGTTTCAGCAAACAGGTTGAAGGTGAAATTCAGACAGTTACATCTGTCTTGCATTTAATGACACCAACACTTGACAAGTGGCTAAAGGGACCTAAGTGACTCAGTCATACATCACAACTGCATACAGTACGTAAGTTGATATATACCAGTGGGTTCCAATGCAGAGAGAGACATCAGGGCTGAAGTGACAGATGAACAGGAACACAGGCAGATGGACATGCCCACTCACGAGATCAGACATATAAACCGGACAGAAACCCTGACAGGGAAAACTGCATCACCATAAACAGATGGGAACCCTGGATGCAGAGCACACACATTCTCTCTCTCTCTCTGGCAAGGGTCCAGTAGTTTTGTTGAGCAGAGGGGGAAAGTATGGAAGCTGCCAGGGGCCATATGATGCTGCCTCTGCAGTTTACACACGGAGACAGAAAGAGAGATTGATGCCAAGGACGTGGAGGCTCCCAGAGAATAGTGAATGTCATACATATGGTTGATGGTAGACATAAAAGATGCACACAAAAGAAAAAGATTAATTTTTCTTGCCCCCCCCACTTGTTTCTTCGTCATACCTGTAGTTTTTGTCAGGTAATGTGTGTGTTGGGTGAGTAAATGTCAGAACTCAGGCTGACTTAGAATCAAAAGGCCCTTGTGTCATAGTGTGCACATTTGTGTGTGTGGGGGAGGGGGGCTGCCACTGTCTCCATATAATCCCCCTTGGTAGCATTTGGTTTTCGAGCATAAGTCAAAAGGGACTCCGTTTGCAATACGCCTGACCTACATCGGCTGCTCACAGTGTTCTTAAGAGGACCCATAAAGTCACATCTTCCTGCAAAATGTTTGGTTTCAAGGGCATGTGTGTGCGCGTGTTTGTGTGTGTACATGGTTTGCTCAAACACACACACTCACACACACACCAAGGCTCACACAGTTTAGTAATGATGGTAGTTTCACAGAAAATGCTGCTGTCACATTAAGGCAAGGATTAAATTCTCCATAAGCTTCTCTCACCAGGCTGCTTCTCTCCAGGTGGTTAACAGGAGAGGTATAATCCACACACACACACACACACAAGAACACAAAAAGAATTACAGGAACTGAAACATAGTGACTCAACGGGAAGAAACTGACGTGTACAGGCACAAAAAACGGGGGAAATCATATCCTGTACATGAATATATACTATACACAAGCTCATCCACGCACCGATAGACACATGCACGCTTCCATTGTGTGCTATTTGGAGCTACGTGGCAGCAGTAATTAGAGGTGCGACAGGCAGACAGGTAGAGGTGATGATAATGGGCTGCAGCTATTTCTGTTCTTCACCTCTCTGTCTTCTCCCTCTCTCTCTCTCTCTCTTTGTGCTCTCAGACTCTTCCACTCACAAATGTCCTCACTGTCAGACACTCAACTCTGGTCCAGAGGAGGACCTGAAATGTTCCTGCACACCATAAACACAAATGCATGGACGCACTCCAACACGTATGCCTGCCTCTTCCCCCAGTCCTCCTTCACCTCTGCCTGAATCCTCTCGCACCTTATCTCTCACCGCCTCATTTTTCTAAACTGCGTTTTCTTTGTTCCCTTCGTGTGTTGAATTGTCTTGATATCACAGCATCACGTTCTTCAGTCAGTTCCTCCACGTTGCAGAGTGGAGAAGGTAGACACTAGTTGAGACGCACAGTGTTAAAAAAAGAAACATTAATTGTCCATACAGGGCTTGAGGGAGGTTATATCAGACGTTTTATTGCATGTGTGTTTGCATCTACCATCCCTGGAGGTGACGTCACAGCCTACTCACCATACTGGTGGGCAGAAAATAAGCTGTTCTTTACCCTGCTAGCAAATAGATGTATTAATACTGACTGCTGGAGAAGCTAGTTTAACATAAGTTAATCTTCTCAAAGAACATTTGATAATTACAGTTACATTTCACCACATTCTTTTTAATAAACATCACCGATTAAAAGCGCCAATGCTTTGGTGAAACTATTCAAAATTGGGAGCTCATTGGGTTCAAAATGCTTTGCAGGGATTATTTTGATTATTTTAAGTTAAACCTGCATTTTAATAATTTATTAATTTTTTCTTGCTGCAAGCTGTAAACACCCTATAAGTTGGTATTTTAAACATGTTAGCAAAGAGATGCTAATTTACACAATTACATACAGAGCAACATTATCATTTATTTGTAGCTGTGCTTGTGTCCACCAGACAGATGTAAGTCCAATATTTACTCTCCTTTTTAGCTCTGTTTTGGTCTCCACCAACTCCTGAGGGAAACATCTGTCTGTTCTGCTGCTAAATGTGCTAAATGATAGCTGCTGACTTTGTCTGCTGATTGGTGATGGGCAAATGTTGTACAGTGACTTTTTAGAACTTTTTCCTTTTACTGAAAACAGCTGCCTGCTGTTTGTGCAAACGCTGCTAATCAGAGCGGTGAGAGTGAACCAAAACTAGATTTTTTCAAGTGGTTTTTGCACTCCAAGATACGTATATCATCACTGATCCTTATATTAGTGTAACTGTGCATTTGGCTGGTCCCTTTGTTACAGACGTGCTGTTCTTCCGCTATTCTTCTTTGTGACCACAGTGCGTCGCTTTGGCCCTTTATTAAGTCATGCAGCACTGACTTGTGACGTTGCTGCGAGACCCCAATTGTCACGTTGCAAGCCTTACATTTAGCCTATCAATAAAGCAATAATACAAGAATACACATGCATGCTTGTGTAATAGTTTGTGTGCATTTTTCCATGTGCTTGCAGCCATGTTTTACTTGTTCGCATGTGTATCTGAGAGCCACTGTCAGCACTTTTGTCTGTACATGCAGCTGATGCTGAAATCTGCCACGTCAGTGTGTGTGTGTGTGTGTGTGTGTGTGTATATGAGTGTCAGAATGAACATTTCATCACAGCAGGTTTCCATTAGAATGGTCCAGATTTAGCATATTATCTGTCATGTGGAGCTTTGACCTTGAGGATCTTACAGTACTAAGAATACATGTTGTACCGCATTCTGCTCAGCTGTCTCCCCACCCCCACCCCAACCTGCCATTCCCCATTTTTTTCTACCTCTATTCTACCTCTATGCTTCAGCAGGCAGATTCTCTTCACTCCCCCCTTGCTAACCACAAATTAATTTCACTCTCTCATCCTCCATGGAGGTGTGATGATGTTTGGTCTGAAATAACCTGACTGTCACATCTAATCAAGAACAACAGCAGTTCCACACCAGGTCTCATAGTTTTTGCTTTGTGACTGTGGGGGCGTTCACATCAGTACTTTGGTTGGCTTAGTCATGGGCAGAGACGGAAATGTAGTTCAGTCAGACAACTGAAGTTTGAAATGCTTATTATAGCAGCAGAACATAGAGTTTGGACATCTACCTTACAATTGCATGACAACTGATAAAAAATCATGTAATAGGATCGAAAGCTACAGGACAGCTACTAAATGTCCTGTACTGCCCTACTGTAGGAGTTAAATATATACGTGTGTATTTGGGTACTCCGGTGTTTAAGAATCACAGTTTAGGTTTTGTGTATATTCGTGCACGCGTGTGTTTGCAAATGCTAACATGCTTCGACATCACAAGCAGACCCCCCACAATTGTGCTGAGATGCATCTGCAGGATTACTTCAGGCTGCCTGATGGCAAAACTTCCTGTAAGCCCGGTCCAACATTATAGCTGTAGATTTAGGTGTGTGTGTGCGTGTAACTCTAATCTTACACTTCTTCTCGTGCCAGAGGTCAAGTGGGATAACAGGATGTAACAGGGCAGAAGGTTGCAATTTGTTAAAAAAAAATGCCTCTCATAAACATTTGCAGAAGAAGAGTTTGTTTTTCTGACCTGGTGAGAAAATACAAGCTGCTCAATTACACTGACGTCAGTCAAATTGGATGAAAACCTGTTCGGAGATTTAACACCGCTTTGTCTGAAGTGCATTTCAAAGCAGCCAATTAAGCCCCAGAGGTTTTTCAGCGCTTAAGTTACAGTAAATGTTCGCAATATCATTTCAGATCATTTTTCTGAACAACATATAGAGACAAACTCCTACCCCGCTTCAGGTCTAGCTTCTGCTTTGAGAGCGGGTTAAAGGACGTTACGAAAAAGATGGAGCAATGAAGGTGAAGAATAACCAGCGTGACTGGCAACTACGAGTCAACTTTGCAGGGAAATCAATCATCATTTGAGGCTTTCAAGTGAATACAATGTCTTACTTCTGTGGTTGTGCGAGTTTGTGCAAAAATGTAGATTTGGGAGCTGTTTATTTACACACACATACACACACACACTCTTTTGTTTTGGCTCCAGTGGGAGGCCTGGGATGAACGCTGTGGAATAGATGTTAGCCTGGCATCCTCTCTCCGCTCCCTTCCATTATTTGCGAAAGAGTTGTTATCAGCCAATCATCCGCCTCCCTCACATGCCCACCCATATCCTGGTCTGGCAAGGATGTGTGTGTTACTTTTCATATGTGGTTTGTGTATGTGTGTGCGTGCCTTCTCCCCTGAGCAGCCCTGTAACCATGCAGTCATCTAGTTTTCCGCCCTCTTGTGACTCACTTTTTACAACACTACAGCTCTGTCACCCTCCTGCTCACAGCACATTACAACCACCCACGTGTGAGCGTGCATCTGTGTGATGGAGGCTTGTGCATGTGTAGCGACAGCATGCGAGCATGAAGACAGCGTTGGCTTACAGGTAGTGTGAGCTTGCTTGTCTCTATGTCTGTGAGTTTCTGCATCTTCAGAGCTCAACAGCAAGGTTGCGGCTGTGAAGGTAAACATAACCGTGCAATGATGTTCAGCTACGTCATTCAATGCCGTATTACAGAATGTCGGGAACATCAAACAAACTATTTAACAAATTATTTTGTTCTAGTTTTCGTAAATGCTCCTCGCATTATTGAGTCCCAAGATGTCAATGTAATACTTATCCCAATGAGTAAAATCTGCATCTCCAAGACAGCCATCTAGTAACGTTCAGAGTATAGAGTACAATTACTATTTACAATATTTATTTATAATATAAATTATTCTGCTGTGTCTACAAAAATGCAATGTTTCTTCAGCCAGTTACCTTGTTTCTTCTGCATGCTTGTGCAGTAAACAGCCAGCTGCTTGTTTAGCAGTTGATCGAGCCACATGGGATCGTGCACTGTGGCATCAGTTCTCACCTTGTTAAGAGAGACAGTAAGCATTTCCTTTAACTTTTCAGTGAGTACATGGGTGGAACCTACCTGATGTAGAAAAAGAATCCACATAAGAATTTGGAAAAAGAGACCAAGGTATGTACTTGTATCCACAAAGTGGAGAACAAATGAGTCAATTTACAAAAACACAGACACTAGTTTGATTGATATTCCCTGGAGTGCACAAAAAACATTATATAGAAAATTTTATAAAAACAGAGATATCTATTTTTGCAAATTAACCCTTCAAATATTGCTTCCGCTTTGTAGGTAAAGTGTAAAGCACTTAGCGTAGCAGTGCATGTCAGCTATGTTTATCTCATCACTGAAATAATCAGAACTGGCCACACCATACTTAATTTTCTTCTCTTTTATTAACAAATCCCCTCTTATGTTTTTAGAAAAAGAAACACTTACGATTAAAGTACACAAAAAGCTGAAACAATTTGCCCAAAGCATCCAGTGACTTCAACCTAATGCTTTCACAATCACGGGGCGGCTCAACACTTACGGCAGAAAAGAGACTTTCTTATTTGAAAGTTTGACAGAGTTGAAGTGTGTTCGATACATCACGCCAGGCACTTAAAATCATTAAACAGTTCAACAAAAAAACCCACATGAGTGGCGAGTGAATGAAGTACATGTGATACAAGTATGTAAAACAACTGTCTTTGCAGTATTTAGCTTAGGCATACAAAACCTGACTATTTACTGGATACTCCCTTAAAACATGATCTTTACTATTACAATTAAAAGCATACATCAGTGTCAGTTTGCTTTTTGTATTAAATAACTGCTGAGAGTTTTGCTACACAACAGCGAAAGATTTTATATTGAAAAACGTCGGTCCGGTCCTTTTTAAAAGGACAGGTTCAAATTGTGCCCCATCACTTCCTCTGAAAGCACATTAGGAAGAGATCCCGGGCCAGTATATGAACTGGGGCAGTGGTTAGACCAATCAAAACCTGCTTCCATGTAATTGAAATTGTGAACCTATCCTTTAAGCAGCCAGGCTATAAGAGCAAAGTCAGAAAATAAAGGAGGTTGTACTCGACAAACAATGAAACCTGAAGTGTGGTGCAAGTATATTTGTGGTGACAAATGCAGTAAGGTGTAAAACGATCAATTCAAAAGATGGAGTGATTCAACAATGACCTTGCGTGCATCTGCGTTTGCAGTGACGAGTCTCCAAGCTTTTCTCAAGAGAGGTTTTGGATTCACAATACAGACATTTTGTCAGAGATAGTCACAGTGTTCCACAGCTACAAATGAGAAACAGAAAAAAATAACTATATAAACAAATGTGTCTTATAATACATTTTCAGTGTGTAAACTGGTAAATGACACCACTGTAAAGTCTCAAAGAGGGAAAGGACTTAGATAAAAATGTCTTTTCCCCATTAGCAAAAGTACTGATACAGTACAGGACAGCAAAATCCTTATGACGAAGGCATAATGTGTCAGGAATCTATAAAGCTGCAGGAGTTTCCCTTTCCTATTCTGTTATGTGTATTTATTCACTAGTGCACAAGTGCGAATGGAAAGGGAGTGAAACTGCAAGCATGGCAGTGTTCAAGTGTCCAAAATGACCACAAAAACGTGTTGTAGCGTACTGTATGTAAACACGAAGCAATGTTACAACAAGCTGTGTAGTTCATGTAAGACGCAGTAATGCTCAGACATTACTACAATATGTTTACATTCAGAAGACTTCATACCAAAGACATTAAACACATGAAATATGAATACAAAGCTTGTATAGGTCTTTGCAATGTACATACTATAAAGTATTATTAGGGCAAATTAAATATTAAGACGCTGGGCCTAACATGTGACATTCAAAGTGAATAAAAAAACCTTCTGAATATGCAAAAATATTAAATATCAATGCAATATAACTCTTTGAAATTGTCCCAAATAAATCATTTAAGTTTATTTGGTTTTCATTATCTGCAGGAACCCTGTACCTGATACGTGTGGTAAATCAGCTTACAGACCAGAAGAATACATCCCAGAAACCCTTGACTCACACACTTATTTTAAGGACATCTACATCACATCTTTAAATAGTCAAGTTTTTCTTGTTTTGTCATGTCTTTTATCTTATAGAATAACCTGAAATTAGTCAAATGAATAAGCTCTGATACATTCTAGCATAGCGTAGTTGCTGTTCTGCCACTGTAAGAAATATAATGTACTCAACATCCAATATTGACTGTTGAAAATGTTTTGTTTTCTTTCTTTTCTAAAAATATGAGAAACCTAAATCCTTAAATGAAGCTAAAGCCTGAATGCTGAGAAGGTTTTGTGCAACAGACCTCAGGGTTTTTATACTGTATCTCTTAATTTTCAAATAGTAGGTGAAAAACCTCCCTTTTTAAGAAATGTCATGCATTTTTGTATTTTGTTGGCAGATATGGGATTCCAGAAACAAGGAACAATGAAATCACCATGAAATTGTAAAAATGTGTCCCTGCATAGACTAGAAATGAATTAACAACGTTCCAAAAGCAGTGGTTCGGTCCTGCTGTGTGTAAGTGATGTCGGCTCCATTGATACTAAATAGGATTCGAACTGTAGTAACATCCTCAGTGCTGTAACCTCCACAAGAACCAACGTAATGTCTAAAATGTGCGCTCATGCTGTCACAATGTCTGCAAAAACGGACACGAAAAACGCACGAGATTCAGTAACGTGTCCCCTCAAATTACAACGTATTTGGAAATTACCGCATCTGTACTCCGCCCTACAAACTAATAAGTTGCTAGAACATCACAGTCTTTCACATTCACTTTGGTTAACGAGTAGCTGCATCTTTTCCTGTAGAGGTAAACTATTGATCATCTGTACTGCAAAAGGCTGCTAAGGATTTGCACTTCTAATTAGACAAAAGGTCAAATAAACCGATGGCCTTCTCCCACTGTAACATGGTGTTGATGATGAAGAAAATATAGCTTTATATGTAAGCAACAGGTTCACGGCTCAGTTAAAGTGTCTCGTCAACTATCGCATCCAAATCCATTAAAGTCCCTCTAAAGTGTTTGATGAAATTGTTGCTAAAGAAGCAAAAACAGATATAGGACCTGCCTAATAAGTGTCTGCACAGCCAATATTACAGTGTGTAAATGAATCAAATAATGGTCAAAGTGCTTGAAGATCCAATATACCAGAGTGTGACGAGATACAGAAAGAGTTCTCGCATCAGAAACTGAAGCCTCAGCAATCAATTACATGTTTTTAAGGTTGTGTGTAACTGTGTAAATAACCTTTATTTTCTTACTGCTATAGGCAGGAGTCCCAGTGTTTCTGCAGGTCATAAGTATCCAGGAAGTCTGTGGAAAAGACACTAGGGGGTGTTTGGGGGCCCAGTGGGGCCAGCGTTGGGGTTTCCCCTCCCCTCTCTCCTCCCATAGAGAGGTCCAACCAATCCATAGTGTCCAGCCCCGGCTCCCCCTCCGCTGTCATGCCGAAGGTATCCATAGGAGACAGGGGATGGTCCAGGATGCTGGGAGTGCACAGCATTTCACTGTGGAGGTCATCAATCAAAGTCAACAGGCCATCAGGCTCCACCCCCAGGAGAGGCCTACCGGTGGTGCTTTCCAGAAAGTCCTCCAGGCGTCCACTCCCGGCAATACCGAGGTGTTGTTTCTTTGCTGCGGTGTCGGCCAGAGTGTGAAGCTCGGGCCGCACCGAGGGGGCAGACTGTGGGCTGTCGCAGCTGGGTGGGATTGGGGGGGACAGCAGCAGGTGGAGTGGGGACGAGGCAAAGGAGTCTGGATTTAGATGGGCCAGAGAGGGGTCCGGTGCTGGTTTGAAGCCGGCCGACATTTCTGAAGGGAGAATTTCAAAAATGAAAGGTGGCTCCCAATACAACAAATCACCAAATTGCTGAGTAAATAAATAAAAAAATGTTTATTACACAACAAACAGAACAGACAGATGTTACTGCATCTTACCTCCTGTCTGCAAAACGATCCCTAAAAAATCATCTTTATGCTCTGTATCCTGAGGACAGACGCACAGCGGGAACAACACATAACTACGTGATGCATGTGATATGTGAACATGTCAAACCGGACAGCTTAGTACAGGTTAGCAAAACCAGAGAAACACTAAAAGTAACACATTTTGGATGATGAACATTACAGTAATTTCGCACAGTGAAACGATTAGACATGCAGTGCGTCATACTTTGTTATCCGGCAATGAGGCAGCTGTCTTAATGGAAGCTGGGGACCGGAGACTAAACAAGACATCCAGACTGGGGCACACCTCCTAGAGGAGACGGGAACAGAACAACAAGTAAAAAGTTTCCGTTCACTTTCCAAAGCCAGATATGGAAAAAGTTGTATTTTTGCACAACCAAACCTATGAGGCAATACTTTAAAAATGTGAAGGGTGATACGAGTCACCTTGCAGGATGATCCGTGTCATCTGGAGATTACTTACAGTTTGAGAGGAAGGTGATAAGGTGTTATTCCCTGAGGGAGTGATCTCCTGGTCCTTGAAGAAAGCCTGCAGACTGGGAGGTGCTGACAAACACTGAGAAACTTCCTGCTGAGGCTGGACTGCAGACACCTGTGGTTTCAAATCATTAAAAAGAGTGGAAAGATAAAAGTATTCAGAGGCAGCCAGCAGTACTAATGATCAATCAGTCTTCTACTTTTGACTATTTATTTTTGCCGTACAACACATTATAGTTGCAGGCATCTAGTCATCAAATGCGATAACAGTTCTCCCTGACATAAGTTACTGTGTAAGGAAAGAGTGGTACACCCGTACACCCGTGCAAGGATTTCAAAACCTCCACTTAAAAGCTTTCCTCTCTAAACTTTATCCTGCTGCCACCCCTGTATTAAAAGTGTCATTGGAGGGTTAAACAGATCAGGAAAGACTGCTGATAACAGCAGTCTGCGCAATCAGCACACAGTGTTCCACTAAACCGTGGCATTTTCCGAGGCAGGCTTTGCCCCGAAATACGACGTGCCGCAGCACACCTGCACTCGATGAGCGATAGCGTACATCTCAATTATTACATCTTAATTATTAAGATGCGATGGAGTCTTTGTTCCTCCTCCGTTAACAGCATAAATCATAGTAATGGAGGGGGTCGTTAGAGTAATTAGCAAAGCAATAATAATCAGCATCGGGCTAGTGTCAGACACTCTTATCGAGGACTGGCGTCTATGTCTCAAACAGCACGCATCATTAATTTCCACCGCTACTGGACTCACTGGAGCAGTTCTCTTTCACCCTCATGTTTCGCTCTCTCTCTTTATGGAGCATTAACACACTGTTCTGTTGTTGCTCCAGTGACGGGAAAATGAGGACTCCGGGGCCGGGGCTGAATAATGAAGTGTGTGTAGCACGATGGGGATCCATGATCCATGTGTCAGAGAGATAGTATGAGCATTTAAAAACCCTTGATTTAAGGCTCTCGCTTAACCTTTGCCATAGCTAGGCAAGCAGAGAGACTCTGTTTTATCTCTTGAGGTTTGGAGACACTGAGATTTATGCTACCAGCACCTTGCCTTTTCAGAAACAATGTCCTTGTTACTACACAGCCCTCATTGTGGACAATTCTCATGCAAAACAGAGAGATCTAAACAGCAACACATGATGGAATACTTACAACTGCCCTCTGCCCCTCTCTAGCTCTCTTGCACTATGCACAGGGCTATTTATTCATATATTTTAATACATATACAGCTCTGGAAAAAATTAAGAGACCACTGCAAAATTACCAGTTCTCTGGTTTTACTATTTATAGGTATGTGTTTGAGTAAAATTAACTTTGGAAAATTTGGAAAGGTCTCTTGATTTTTTTCAGAGCTATATATATATATATATATATATTAAATTTTTTGTTTGTTTGTTTGCAATTTGGAGCCATGTAAAAAAAAGATTTGGCCAAACGTGATTGCACTGTAGGAATACATTTTTTATATTGTTTTTTATATTCCATATGTTGTAGCCTTCCAGGAAAAGTATTTCACTGTTTTTATACCTGTGTGACTGCACATGACAAATAAAACTCTGAAACTGAAACTTGAAACTAGTACGCTACAGAAGAAATGTTCCCAATAATAACGGTCTGTAGCACGACCTACTTTATAATAGAAGTCTTAGAGCTGTGGTATACCATCTTAACATACCGTGAGCCCTCTTCATTGTTACCATTTGCTTGCAGGATTCCAAGGTACTTGTAGCTGTCCTCGACATCTGCTATGTCACCTTCCGGTAGTCTAATCCCTTCCATTCTCACTACCTTTCCTCTCTTGGATACCATCCGGCCACACTTATCTAGTCCAAATGACATTCCGATGACGTTACTGTAGATCCTGGTGGTGTGGATCAGTGAGTCGATGTCTTGCTCACTCCTGGCATACAGCTTGATGTCATCCATGTAGAGGAGGTGGCTGATGGTTGCTCCATTCTGTAGCCAGTCTTGGTGATGATCTGGCTGAGAGGGTTCAGACCTATGCAGAACAGTAGTGGGGACAGAGCATCTCCTTGGTATATGCCGCATGGTGACCTGCGCAATTGGTTTGAAGTTGGCCTCAAGTTTTGTCTTCCACAGCCCCATCGAGTTCTTGATGAAGGCTCTTAGAGTCCTGTTGATATTGTACAGTTCCAAGCACTCCAGGATCCATGTGTGAGGCATCGAGTCGTAGGCCTTCTTGTAGTCAATCCAGGCGATGCTCAGATTGGTCTGTCTGGTCTTACAGTCTCAACTGACTGCATTATCTGCCAGCAGCTGGTGCTCTGCACATCTGGTGTTCTTACCGATTCCTTTCTGGGCCCCGCTCATGTATTGCGTCATGTGCCTAGTCATCTTAGACGCTATGATGCCTGACAGGAGTTTCAATGTAGTGCAGAGGCAGGTTATTGGCCTGTAGTTAGATGGAATTACTCCTTTCTGGGGATCCTTCAGGATCAGGACTGTCCGGCCTTCTGTTAACCATTCAGGGTGGGTCCCATCCATTAGCAGTTGGTTCATTTGTGCTGCAAGGTGTTCATGTAGGGCAGTTAGCTTCTTTAGCCAGTACGTGTGGATCATGTCAGGGCCTGGTGCCGTCCAGCTCTTCATACCTGAGACTCTTTCTTGGATGTCTGCCACTGTGATGGTTACTGGTTCCTGTTCAGGGAGGTTGCTGTGGTCTGCTCTTAGATCCTGTAGCCACTGGGCATTGCTGTTATGTGATGCCTCTTTCTCCAATATGCCTTTCCAATATTGCTCAGTCTCCAGTCTTGGTGGGTCTGTTGTCACGTTGTTGCCCTGCCACTGTGAGTACACTTTGGACGGTTCGGTGGAGAGCATCCTGTTTATTCTCCTAGCTTCTGCATCTCTGGTGTACATACTATATATATAGATGTACGTACGTGTGTGTGTGTGTGTTGGTATGTATTTGCCTATTTAATATCTTTCAGAGGTTTTCCTGTTGTACAACGCTACTCCAGCTACTTTGAAACTGGCTGCAAATTCAGACCATCGATCATCTGTGTCTTGATTTAAATCTCACCTTTGTCTTTTGTCGTTTCAGTAATCCCGTGTGCATCCCCTGCTTGGTTTCATCATCAGCGTTAGGCAGCTGAACAGGGTTGTGGCCGGGGAGCTTGGCTGGAGTGGACTGTAGTCGCTAGTGAAAAAATGTTTTGAAACAGTGTAGTTAGAATAGTTAAGTGCTAAATATAACAATAAAAAAGATTGCATCAAGGAAATAGCTTTTTTTCCCCCCAACACTACTGTACACACTTCTGACTCATAATGCTGGCATGGTTGATATTAATATTGGAGATTGTGTACCTCTTATTTGGTAACTGGTCAACTGGTGATTACACCTCTCTACCATCATGGAGACAAAATGTCAGAAGCATGTACTCTACACTTATTCTGAACACAAGAAATAATGTAACATATCTAGATTGTTTTCAAGAAAGACCAAACAAGTGGGCTGCCAAAAGTGAGTCGCATACCTGCAGCGTGATGCGATTGGTTGCTTTGCTCTCAGGGGCGTCACTCTTTTGGTTCTCAGTCATGTGATTGGTCAGCGCAATCAGGAAGTGGTTACCGTTACTGTCGGTGACCAGAGTCGGAGTGGAGTTACTCTTAAGGAGGTCCAGAGGGAACGAGGTGGCTGAGCCTGACCGCTGGTTGAGGTGTGACTGAAACGCCTGCACCAAACCGACAACAACAAGAGGAAGAATCTTGATTTCTGCACATTTTACTTCATATTTCAAAAATAACAAATTCAGGGATATTCTATATAGTCTAAAGTCAGGAGCATCCTTAATCACAGAACTTTACAAACATAATGAGGAAATCTGAAAAGAAAGTCTATGCACTGTCAATGATATCATTAAAACCTGCCCCTGACCTGTGGTGGCTGTTGTTTCTGCTGTATTAGCACCTGTTGTTGATTCAGGTGTATCTTGGTCTGTATGTGGATTTGTTGCAGCTGTTTAATCTGCTGCTGCTTGTTTTGCTGCTGCAAAAATGACTTTTGTTGCTTCAGTAGAATCTGGTTCTTCAGGTGCATCTGCTGTTGATGCTGTTTTGACTGCTGTTCCAAGAGTAGCTGTTGTTGCTGTTTGAGCTGCTGTTTGTGAGACTTCTTCTTTCTCTGCTGAGAAAGTTTGTGCAGGTTCTGCTGAGTCTCCAGCGTCAGACCGCAGTTCTGGACTTTCTGCTGCTGCGTCTCAATGTAGTGCTGTTGATGTAGCAGGGGTTTCTGTATGGCCTGCTTCTGGACCAACTGCAGAGTGGTTTGCTGGAGACATACATGTTGTTGTTGTGTCTGTGTGCTCATCTGCTCTGCCTCCTGAGTTTGGGTCGAAGACTGTGGTAATCCACGAGTGTCTGGTAATTGCATAGTTGTCCCCGACACAACTTCCTCTGCATCGATGACTTCCTGTTTGACAGTTACCGTGGCAACATCCATCTCATGTGAAACGGATGACGACGGAGGGGGGAATGGTGGATGGCCAAACGAGAGAGGGATGCCGGGCTTATCAGGAGGTTCTTGCTTGACTCTTACAAGAGCCAGCGGCTCTGGAACTTGCCCCCCTCGCTTCCCATGCTCCAGCTGCGTCCTCAGCACCTCCACCAGCCTCTGTTTCTGCCTCAGCATCCTGGTCAGCTCCTCTATCTGCTTGTCCTTCTCCTGCAGCATCTTGTCTTTGTCCATAGCCACTACTGGAGCTGTGGTTGTAGTGGTGGGGGCGGTTGAGGAGAGCGGGCGATGTTTCTGCAGAGGGGCTGGCTTTGAAGAGAACTGACAGGGCGCTGGCGTGGAGCACTTCGGCTCTTCTTTAATGTTCATTGGAAGCTGAGAACCTGAACGTGGCTTAAGCTGGGTGAGAGGGGAACTCATCTACACAGAGAAAGAGAAAATACAAATATGTTAATTTCATTTAATTTCCTATGTTAACCTAAGTGCAAAAACGTTTCTCATTTCTCAGTATGTATGCCACCGAGCAACATATGTTTTTATTGTACTGTATAAGAAGTACATCTTAAAATGTACTTCACTACACTTAAGTGGAGTTTGCTATTTAGAGACACTGTTAAGGTATAATGAACTGGATTTAAATAAAGTTTACTGAATAAAACAGCATATTAAATAAGTATCTGCAGCATATTAAATGTACCATTATCACACAAAATATAGTTAAGTGAAACTTAATGGTGTCTCGTAATGTGGTTACGTATATACCAAATTGTATTAATTATATATATTGTTAATACACTAAGGACAGTACTAGTATGTCAAGTACATTACTCAGTGCACATACTTGGTGCACTAACATTTTATACAATTAAGTCTATTAAAGTGTTGAGTTTTTATATATTATATAAGATGTAAATTAAGGAAGTGAGATGAGCGACAAGTTTCATCTCTGGGGTAATTTAAGATTAAATCAATGTATCACAACAACAACAAAATTCAGACCATTTCCCCCAGGGGGTCGCTGATAAAGCTGGCATCTTCTGGGCTTGTGGTGGCCGGCGACCAGTCGGGGGGGATGAGCGAGACGGTTGGGGGGGACATGAGCTGCTGAGGAGTGGCTGCAGCAGGGGTGGCATGGCGACCTGCATCAGCTATACAGAGGTTAAGAAAGGAAGTACAAAGAGAATACCATATCATCTACACCGTTTTCTCCTTTGTCTTTGAACACTGAACACTTTGAATACATTATTCTGTGAGGTGATTGGTGTAACCACACCTAAGTGGAAGTACAGGTACGTTTTCTGTTTGTGACTGACCGGTCAGAGAGGAGGCCTGATGGCACTGAAACTGCTGTAATGTGTTGTTGTTGTTGGTGTTGGTGGTGGTTGCAGAGGTTTTGGAAGATTTTCCTGCTCCTTCAGCCCCTGGCCCTGTGGTACCCCCTGCTGCTGGAGAGGAGGTAGTGTCACCGCCTCCATTCAGCTCCTGGTAGGTCCTCAGCCTCTCAATGAGGTCGTTTTTGGTGCCGGAGACAGGCAAGCTACGCAGCTTCAACTCGGACTTAAGTTCCGCGACCTGACAGAAGACGGAGTAAGAGAGAAATTGAGATTTGACGGAGAAGATAGAGGGAAAGAGAGGAGATTAGGATAAATATCAAGGGGCCACTGAAAAGGATCAAAGGAAAATGAAGAGTGAGAACAAAGAAGACAGAGTAATCCATCACTGTCCCTTTCCTTGTCAGCTCTGAGTTGGCAGGCCACTTTTCGCTGACACCATTCTGTTAACAGAGAATCTGTAACGTATGTCAACTTCTATCCACCGCTTACTCCATCGACTCACAGCTTGTAGGCAGCAGAGACAGCTGTTGGTCTTCACTGTACTGACTCCAGACTGAAAATGTCTACTATCACCCGTGCTGCTCACATCATGAGAACGAGACATAAGATGCGTGATCATGAACTAACCACGCAGCTTTCTTTTGGATTTGTATGTTGCTGTGTAGCTAACCTTCATTTCGTCCAAGTTTGGTGGTAGAGACGCTGGCTTTGTCCCACCTAAAGGAGCACAGCCCTGGCGGCTGTGACCACCCTGGTTAGAGGGGGCTGTTGAATGGGCAGGCCGAGGTGGTGAGGAATTGGAGGGGCACGTGGAAGATGGCTGCTGATCAGTCTGAGGTCTGTCAGAGGGAGGAAAAGGATAGTGATCGCTGCAGTCATTAGCCAATTAAATATATGTAAACCTTGAATTATGACACATGTTCCCACCAAAATTCCCTCCCGATGACGCCAATATTACCTGACTCCTTTGACAATTTGTCTGGTTGCTTTAGTTTATGTTCGCTTGATACATGTTCCCAGACAACAAAACACCTCGTTCCCCTGAAAGTGTTATTATATACACTACAAGCTTGACTGTCCACAAAAAAAAAACGTACTTGGGTGGTGCAGGCAGGATGGCGTGGTAGTTGTAGTGCTGCTGCTGCTGACTGAGGATCTGGAGCTGCAGGAAGAGCTGCTGCTGGTGGAGGATTTTGGCATAAGATGTGTCCAGATGGGGAGGAGGCTCTTTGTCTCCCTTCTGGTCAGGAGGGATGTACTGATGGTACTTTAACTTTTTAATCTAGAAGGCAACACATGTTAACAATATAACAAATAACTGTTTCTAGTAATGTCTGTGCATCTACAAACAGAAACAAAAGTCTACCTTTGGCTTGTTGTCCTTAGGTTTCTTGTGTCTCTGAGCAGAGCGGTCAGAGTTTGGTTTAGGCTGGGACTGAAAGAAAGAGGAGGGATCTGGTAAGGGGGGGGGGGGGGTATACTGTAAACCTTTCTACAATGATATACCTTATTTTTTTATTTGATGTCAGGATAACAAAGAACCTTAAACTGGAGAAACTTGAACCTTGAGGAAAAGGCAAAGGTGTGCCTTTTTACACATCCAGCAGACACTGAGCAACATTAGCATTCATTTGGAGACGAGTGTCTGGCCACCTGATGAATGTAAGTCCAGTCTTGACAGTCCGTATAGCTCTGTTTTGGTCTCTACCAACTCCTGAGAGAAATATCAGGCTCTTTAGCTGCTAAATGTTCCACTATATTCCCCTTTGTTGTTGTTGGGTAGGTAGCATGAAGTGGGCTGAAAACAGCAGCCATGCTGCTGCTGGAAACCGTGTAAAACCAAAACAATGAGCTGAAAGACACTGCAGAGACTTTTTTATTCATGTTCCATATTGGATGCCCATATTTAAGTGACCCCATCTCATTACGCATATTTGATCCAATGTTAATACAAAAATATTGCTTCATGCAGCTTTAAATCAGCACCAACTGTGAAAACACTAGCAAACCTGACCACGGTCACACATGTTATTTCACACATTATGAAACACTTTTAAACTTTTATCGCTTGGTTGGCCTTGACATATGTCACTTACCTTGAACTGTAAGGTCGCGCCTGTCTGTGCAAATGGTGCTACCGTACCATTGGTCAGCTTCAGTGAGGAGGAGGATACAGAGATTGGTGGGAGAGGAGGGATCTGATTGATAAGATGAAAAAACATAGTTTATGGCTACACCATTTCCTTACTAGAGCCTTATTAGCTAGACAAATAGATCAGCCAGGCCAATATATCAGCTGACATTAGGTCAACTGCAGATATAGTATATCAGTATTGCTGTATAAGAAATTGCATCCAGAACACACTGTGTCAGTGTCTCTCCAGAGTGATCCTACCTGTGTAGGAGATGGGATGCTGCTCCCAGCCAGTGTCTCTGGTGGAGAGGGAAGAGGCAGCAGACCCAGAGGAGACTCCGGGCCTAGCGGCAGTTCTGGGGACAGACTGTAACTGCTGTCCTCATCGCATGACGAGTTATCACCCGAAGCCTTTGGAAACTGCGTCTCTGAGGATGGAGGAGAGAGCAAAGGAGTGATAATTAGGCAGATGAAAATGAACGCAACTTGAACAAGCGACTGTATCTTCCTCCTTGCCAGAGTGTGTGTGCCTGTCTACATCCCTGCGATGAGAGGCCACGCAGCGAGCTTTTAACACCTGCGTTTACAGGTGTCGAGCCAGTGGATTCCCCCCTTCCATCCAAACATACTGCACTGTGCCAATGAACTAACACCCTGTGAGCATCAGCCAAAATGACTGTCAACCAGTGCATTTCTGTGACAGCTGCTGCAGAATAGCCTAAATAGGTGTCCTCTCTGACTGCACATAATGCCAATAAAAGCCAGTGTTAAATGACATCGTCACTTGCTTCTTTTGTGTATGGTGCGGCCAGGATCAGCTGAGCGTTAGCCCAGTGGTAGTTTGCATTCATCTACGTTCACTTTCACGGAGGCCAAATAAGGCCGGCCACCTCATTCATGCTGTCTTTTATGTGACAGATGGCATCTCTCTCTGGAATGTTATGCTGAGAATTTTGGAGGATCAGTTGCGTAAGAGATGCTGCGAATGCATTTGTATGTTTATGTGGTGGCTCCTTCTGTTTATGCCAGCCCTCAACAATTAAACGTAGACGAATGATATAAAAAATGGACATATAAATCAGGGAAAGTATGCAAAAACCAACTGCGTAGAAATCGGTCAACCAAAGGACAAAAGCCTCCACGACAGGTTGAGACGTCCTGCAGCACAGGAATGAATCCAGGCGGTGGTCTTCTTGCTAATTATCCCCTCAGGGATATCACATGATCACTTAATTATTATGCAGACCTTTGAGAGGGATTTACCTGCGTAGGTCCCCTGGACTAGGATAGAGACTTTTCTTTTGCTAGTGGATGTGTGTTATTTAATTACAGGAGCTGCTGTGGACTGAAACAGACAGCTATGCAAAATAAACCGCTGGTCATTAATTCACCATCAGCGGGCGATGATGAAAAGACAACATGGGGCTGATTTAATACCCCTCCGATCCAATAATGTGATGACTTCCCCACCGCTGCGCTGTGCCAGTGTGTGTCTGTGCACTCGCTAGGTTTGTATCTTTGCATGTCAACTCTGTGTAACTTCTGCATTCCCACTGCTCCTACAGCGAGTGGCGGTAATGCAATTGTGTTTATTGTGTGGCAGTGACAGATATGGATAATCCTCTGACACTGTACGTTATTGAATCGCAGCATTCCTCCCTCCACACATCAATCAGCCAGCTGGACCCGCCGTCTCTGATCTCATCGTCCAATATCTGTCAGCACCGGCACCGGGCTGCAGATACGATAAAAGTTAAATAGCGCTGCTCCTTTGTGTCTTGATTGTTGATGTTCTAATGGAAATGGGTGAAATTGGGGTCATTGTATCTGTTACAATGCCCAAAGTGCA
The DNA here is from genome assembly GCA_036023855.1 of Gadopsis marmoratus. Classification (NCBI taxonomy): domain Eukaryota; kingdom Metazoa; phylum Chordata; class Actinopteri; order Centrarchiformes; family Percichthyidae; genus Gadopsis; species Gadopsis marmoratus. The sequence goes on along the minus strand of JAVQJF010085008.1, from coordinate 20,878 downwards.
ACTGAGCGAAATCACACGCATCCATTAAGAGTCCTAACTCTTCAATTAGTATGTAATCCTCCTAATGAAAGGAGGAAGAGATGTTTTCGCTTCCCGTCTGTCAAGCAGGGGCGCGAGGGCATGCATGACTTACTACATCCCAGTTTAATGGTTCCACACACACAGCAGTGGCTGCCTGAAGCATGAATACTCAGGTGGGGGAGTTTCTGTGTGTGTACTGTGGTTCTTGTGTACATACTGGATGTAAATGTGTGCGCCTTTGTTTCAAGTGTGTGTCACCACTGTGTGTGTGTGCGTGTGTGTGTGTGTGTGTGTGTGTGTGTGTGTGTGTGTGTGTGGCGAGCACTGCTGAGGGAGCATCAGTGTGTTTCTGATAGCTGGAGGAGGCGGGCCAGAGGGGCCATCCTGTCAGGAGCTTCAAAAGTGTGGGTGTATTGTGATATATCACACTTGTAAATTTATATTACACCTCACTCCTCCACATATAAACAGGGCATGTTTTTTTTAAAAGGTGTATTCAATGTTCCTTGGAAAACAAAATGAGCTGACAGGTGTAGAGCTACTATAAAGTTGTTATAGCCAACATATTAACAAAATCTTTGCCTTGTTACACACTTGGCTAGTCGGCTAGTCATGTTTGTGGCCACCTGACGAAATCGAGTCCAAGATTTCACCCTCCTTCTAGCACTGTTTGAGGCGTATGGAATAAATGGCAGGTTTATAGTATTTATTTGGTTTAGTTTAACCCTATTTTTTTTATTACATTTTAGGGCCTCTTACAATAGAAAAAATAAGAACAAAAATAAATATGTGTGCGCTGAAGAAAATCATGAATATAACTCCTACAAGTTTATCTGATGACCTTGTGGGAGTGTAAATGACATGTGAAACGTAGCCTGGCTTACGTATGATGGCCTGTTTAATGCTGTTGTGAACAGGTAGGATGTTTTTGTGGATCAGCTCCATGGGGCCTGGCCGGTGGGAGATCTTGTCGTTCAAATCATCGGCGAGGCGAGCCCTCTTCAGCTGCAGCTGCTTGGCCTGAAGCGACGGCTCTGCCGAGGTCTCTGGAAATACGCAGAAACCAGACGATGTAAAGTTTGTGCCAGTGTGCCAGGATCCTTAGAAGCTTTTTTGTCAGACTTGCCTAGACTCGTAGATACAGGAGGCTCTAGGTGGCACTCACCCTCCAGGATGTGCATCCTGATCAGCTCAGATCGCTCCGGTCGACTCCTGATCTTCCTCTTGAGATAGTCCTCGGTCTGGAGAAAGAGAGAGAAAACCATTGAGACAGTCACTCACTTTTGGATTTATACCGCAGGCACATTTGTCCATAATTCATTCTCTCACTAAACATTGCATCTGCCCATGACCTCTTAAGTTCATACCAAGATTTTGTCTTTTGCAGTCATCATCTCCTGTAATACATGACATAACATTTGCTGCAGGGGTTCCAGATTTACCCCCGCAGCCCTGTCAGATTAACTCAAATAGGCCTTCATGTATTTCAATTTACTTTTAGGTTTATGTTTATCCATTACTTTAGCTACTAAATTAAAATCTTTATCCATAACTTTTAGCTAACTGCTCTGCTTACTTGCCAGCTGGTTTTCATACCCTCTCAACCCACGGTGTTCAGGTGCCACAGCTGATGCAATACTAGGAAGTGTTTTTCTTACAAGTCAGAATTTCTATTATTTCAGATGAGCTTCTCTGCATTTCGTTCTTTTGCATCTCTCAGTTCATGCTCGTTCAGTGTCTGCAAGCTGAGGCCCCTACAGAGAGCCGTGCATACACGTGTCGCCAGATGTGCCTGCTCACGTCCTGTATATGTTAACGTGTGACTGGGCGTCCTTGCTTATGTGTCAAGAATAGATTACATCAGCTTATGAACAAGATAATGCCTTCTGTTGAATGGGTGAATGTTGTTTAACTTTTGGGCAAAGGACCAATTGCATGTCGCTTCGTGGCTCTAGAAACACTAGAAAAATGAACTGTATTCTTCCTTCGAGGAGGCACCTTCCTCTGACTACTGTGTGAAAGCTTGATCTCCATTATTGTATACAATATATGTTTTTCCTTCAACCCGTCAGGGTCTTGTGTATTACTTTCTGTGTGCTAAGTGTTTGAAAACAATTTCCACAACAGTACTTTGGAGAAACGGCAGGCACAGCCCTGGTTGGGGAGCCCTGGTTCAGTAGAAACATTGTACAGTGTAATAAGAGTATTCATTTTCTGTGAAGATGGCCTTATCTCTGCTCTTACTTGTCATTTCCAGCCTCTCTGTATTATATGATTATTCAAGAGCTGTTGCAATGACGTCAGACGTTACAAAGCCTACGGAGAGACTGAATGTCTGCTTGAAATGGGCCAGTTTTGACTGATTCGATGGTAGCGTACTCACCCGGGCTCGTTCCAAGCTCCGCCTGTGTTCGTGGAAGGAAGCTGAACTTTTCAATGCTTGAAGAATAACGAATGAGAGCAGAGAGAGAGAGAGAGAGAGGACATTAACATGGCAGTGTGTACATTCATACCACTGAGAGGAAATAGAGAGCAAAATGGCTCTGAATGGCTCTTTGCTCCTTCAGTTCAGTTCCAGTTCAGTTTGAATAGTTTAACTGATGGTTCAGGATTGTTTCTTTTATAGTACCAAAGCTTTTCCTTTCTCACAGTTTGTGCGCCATGCCAGTGTAGTAAATGCCTGCCCTTACTACACAGGCTTGCATGTTTATAAGCCATGATGGGACAAAATGCATAATAGCCTCGGCAGCGGTGACATTAAAAGCCTCTATAAAAGGCCAGAAATCTCAAGGTATATACGGAGAAGTGTAATGAGATGGACTCTGAGGGTTCCAGTCCAACGAGCCTCTTTACAGCAGCGGAATTTATAAATCTGTTCAGCATACACAAATGACTCAAGCAAGACTTCCTGTAGGCCTATGATTATTATATAACACCCAGGGATTAGTGGTGCTAGAAACTTAAAAGCCTAAAAGGTTGCGATGACACCAAACTGCTGAGTTAAATGCAGCATATCAGTACAGAAATTATGATTCTGCTTCTGAAACAAGAATCTCAACCTCAAACTATTAAATAAGGTTATATTGCATGTATGTTGCACATATGCAGGCAAGTAATTGAGGAGCAATGTGCATTAAATCATTGTTGAGAATCACATACATTTGCTTTTGAGGACAAAACAATGTGAAGGCCACGCAAGTAGAGTCATTTCAAACACATGCACTCTATTAACAGCATCTAAGATTTTATCTGCTCGATGACACTTCACAGACACAGAAACCATACACTGCAGAGTTGTTAACTTTTTATACCTGGCAAATGTTTATTTGTTGACCAATCACAGGCCCCTGCGAATGAGGAAGAGAATGTAAGATAAGACAGATAAGAGGCGGTGTTGAATATGTGAAGCGTGATTAAAATATACTAAATTGTTGGTGTGACCCCAGATTTGGACATTTGAACTACTTTTAGTGGTTGGATTTATGAGTGGACTCTTTAGGCGAGGGGCTGCATGCACTTACTGGCTTTAAGGTATAAATCAAGCCTCCAGCATACAATCAAATGAGACAAGTTGCGGTGGTGAGAGCTGCCTTTAGTTGCCTTTGAATGCCATCCATCCAAATACTGCAGCAAAATACAAAAAGCACTTTCGTAGCTAAAATAATAGCAGGCGGTGTACATTGAAACCAGCCTTGTGTGTTGGGATGTATTTTGTGTAGCATAACATGTAGGTCCAATCCTTTTGCATATTATCTTTATGTATGCAGATGTGCACACTGCTGCGTACAGTGAAATATTTTCATGCTGTTTTGGCTCTCCACCAGCACACTGGAATTGAAATGAACCAATGACTAAGAGGTTAATGTGGGTATCCGCATCCATATTGGGAGAGCAGTGTATTATTCATAGCCCTTTGTATACACAGCTTTAGAACAATAGAACTGTCTCGTTTGCATCTCAAACGAACAGACAAGGCAACCAAGACGTTTTCAGCAGGCTATTCCTCACTGGCCACATCAGTCACCCAACATCAACCCAGCTGGGCACATGCTTTAATTGCTAAGTAACTAACCAGACAAACAAGTAAGAGGTGAAGATGGCTGCAGCACGTGGCTGACCAGGGAAGAAACCACGTTTGTGGCGGTAAACACCCTCAAATTAAAGCTGAGAGTAGGCGCTTTCATTTCATACAAACAGCATCATTCCATTTCAAATCTACTGTGCTGGAGCGAACACAACAGGACATGTGTCGCTGTCCCAATACGTTCTGACTGCACTGTACACAAAGTGGTGTAACTAGATTAGCAATCTTGGGGAAAGCCTGCTGGTACCTGCACAAGCCTCAGGTCACGTCGCTGAGCACTGCCACACAGCTGGTGCGCACCCACTCTTGCATGCCCTGGAGACACCGGCCTCTCTTGGACCTCTCACCCATCCACAAGGGGTTCATGTGGCCCCCTTGAGGGTGTATGAACCTGCCTGCCAGTCAGCTAGATGGGAAACGAGGGGTGGCGCGGCAAGGATGGATGGACGAGCACAAGATAAGGTTTTGGAAGCGAAAGGGATGGAAATAGATAGGAAGAAGATGGAGAATCAGACAACAGACGGAGGGAAGACGGGGAGAGGAGATAAATGGAGAGAGGCAGCCGGAAGAAAAATGGATCAACAGGCAGGAGGGCAAATGTGGAGGAGGATACAGAGAGTGGCGGGATGAGGTCAGATGGTGGGATATGTTCATAAGTGGCTGCATCATGGTTTCTTGCCACCCTGCTAAAGCTACCCAGCAATCCCAGTCTTGAAACTTTGACAACTCTGGCCGTGGCTGTCTTTATATGTTCAGTCTGCTTCCTTGTCTTTTTGTTTTGCGTGTTAACCGAGTGGCTTGTGGTTAAGAAACGCTCCTCTGTATATGACCTTACCTTCCTACAGGTCAGCCGTTCAGATCATGTGGTCAACCTCATGAAACAGATTCGATAGCTGCTCCGCCTCCACCAGTAAGTGTAAATCCGGTACCTACATGTGTGCAGAACTCCCATATGGCACGATGGCATCTGCAATCCAATTGTGACAGCAGCTGGGGCGCATTTACCAATCATACAAAGTGCATCCGAAGTGACACAGTTACGCTAATCCAACGCTCTGTGTATCTGCGCTTTTCATTGCTCTTGCAAACAAACCTGCCTCTCGTGCATTAAGGTTTAGCCCAGCTGACCTGATAAGCATGTGTAGAGGAGCACCGAAGTCAGAAACATTTTTACACATCTGAGAAGTGTATAAATAACATGCTAGGTAGGGTATCACACTGTGGGCTTATTAAAGCACTGGGTCAAATGAACACACCATGGTCTCAAGCAACCAAACATGCAGCTACACACACACACACACACACACACACACCTATAGGGCTGTCACTTTTATCAAAAAGTGAAGTTTGAAGAAATTCGAACTAACACACAAAATAAGTTCGAACGAAGCCCATACAGCACTTGGGTGGGCTAACAGGTGAGTTCTCAAAATCGATGTTGGGAATTTTACCATCGACGGTGCGAAACCCAAAGTACGTCCACACACTCAGGTCTCAGGTGATTGTCTAATTAGCATGGCTATGCTGGCTTTTGATTTATTAGCTTAGGTTGCTGATAGGTCAAAAGGGCATGCTATACGTCAAGCTAATAGCTGAATTTTAAGAGCGCCCTCTGCTGGCCCACTGCTGGACACTACTTCAATCAATCTGTTGCGCTTACAGACTGTAAAGTTTGAATTCAAACAGCTCATTACAGTACGAATATCTGATTTTCTTTCCTATGTTTGAAGGAAAGTTTGAATTTGGAATAAAAAGTGACAGCCCTAACCCACACAACACAAACTACATCTGCTCTGATCAATCAGGCGACAATGATTGGCATCAGGCAACTTTCATTACATATGATTACTATGAAGAAAGAAACAACAACTACAAAGTAGGTGAGGCAAATGAACAAATGCCACTCAAACAGTGTTGTCACTCCACAGTATGTGCCCAGAAATGTCTGCATTTGCAAGCATGCAAGAAGCTTACAGAAAGAGGATTTCAGGTGCAAATATTTGAAAGATTCCTTGTTAATGGTGGGATAGCTGTAGGGAGAACGGTGCGGGAAGAAACCGACAGTGAGTGATAAAAAGACATAGGCAGAGAAAGAGAGGGAACAACCACCATTGGTGAGAGCGGTCAAGTGGCTGTTTGTGAAACTATTGACCTGGAAGTAGAGAGGAAGGCTTCCTCTGAGGTCTAATCTGATGTTTTATGAAATGGACCGAAGGCAGGAGGTGAAAGCCCCTAAAAGCCCCTTGAGGCAACTTAGTGGTTTGTGATATTGGGCTACATAAACATGATGAAAATATAATGAAAGAGAGAAATGGGTGTGAATGAAAAGGGAGCGTGGAGTTTCTGCCCGGGACAAAAGGGACACACTGTAATACCCTTAAACGCTGCAGGGGAAATAATGCAGGGACGACAGCGACACCTCATCAAAGCCAGACAAAACATTTTGATCTTCATCCCAGCCGATCAGAGGGGAAGACACACAGGCCAAGGCAGACAAGAGCTGACAAAACTATCTCTCTCTCACACTTGGCCTGATCACAGCTAGACTCTCTCTCTCTTTCTCTAACAGCCACATATAGTATATGCTGCCTACACAGACAATAAAAAACTCAACAGTGCCCTTTGTCCCCTCACTGACAACAGTGGCACATTTCAATTTGCATCTTTCCATTTAAAAGTAGCTCTCCAGCAGATGAGGTCCGAGACATGGCCATTGTTGATGCTGCCTGTCTACAAAGGTAAGAACTGGTTATTGTATTGTAACAACTAGATACAGTAATGGGCAAATGGTGTGTGTTTGTGATACAGAACAGAATATATTTCTGCAACAGCACGGTGAACACGCAAATCCATGCAAATTAGGCAGCTAATTCATATAACTACCACATGATCAGATAACAATAGGAAATGCATGCAGATAAGAGGCGCAGCATGACACACTTCCTGTCATGGTGTGTAAACACGTGGGACTACTATGACGGCAACTGTCAAAGGCCGAGTATGAACTTCAGTATTTGTGAAAATGAGCTGTACTGGTGTACTTAGTGAGCTGCCCCGAGCATGAGACGAAATGGGATTAACAGCAGTGATTTGAATCGTGCTCTTACACAGAAATGTATTTTCCTAGTGATCATTAACATCAGAACATACGGCTATCGATACATGTTGCTGAACAGCAGCATAAACGTGTGCCGTCTGATGTGCGGTCTAATGAAAACTGCAGTTTTTTTAACAGTGCACTTAAGACTGCAGGAGAATGTTCCAGGAGCATATAAGCAGCACTAACACGGTGTAACTTGGGTGATGCTGCACGGGGAAATCTCTCAATCAGATAAAAGAGCAGATAAAAGTCAGCAAACGGATGTTCGTGTATGGCAGTTGAAGTGTGACCTGGATTCACCTTACTTTTCAGATTGAAACTGCTGTCTGTCAGGAGACGACGGCAGCGTCTCAAACCACAGACCAAATCAATTCAGAGAACTGCTGCGTGGCGAGTAATGAGGCTAGAACTAAAGCGACGCCGCAGGTTCTCACAGGCAGAGATGGTGCCACCTGAATGAAAAACCTCAGCATGAAGCAAAGTCAGCTTTATCAAAAATGAGACCGTCGCAAGTTGTTGGGGTTTTTTTAGACACATCTACTCCACAACTACTGCAGTTTGATACAAAACCTCCCTTCAGGAAGCTTACATGTCATAGAGGTGTTGATTCAACTTAAGTGTCATTTTTGAAGAATGTTGAATTGTATTGCATTGATTCTAATATTTAGTCTACCCTCATTACCTAGGTGTACCTTAGATTCACCTAGCTAATGAGGCTAAAACTGGAAATGATTAGTTAAACGTAAAACAAACTGAGTCGCGACTCTTGCTCTGCAGTACAAAGGGTTATGTTTTAATGTTTTATGCTTTGTTCTAGATATTCTATCTATATTTTCTACTGTGTGCACTGTTGCGTACTCTGTAGTTAAGAGTTAAAGTTGTATTCTAATTTAAATCAATTAGTCAACTACTGCGATAATCGAGCCATCTTCAGAGTGAGGATCTGATGGTCTGCTTTGTCACAGTATACTGTCACACGCGCTATCTGAATACATCAAGTGACATTTTATATACGAAGAGTCAATTGATTAAGTAATTGAAAAGAAATCATAAATTAAAAAAAATCATTACTGGTAAGTTGAATTTATTGTAGAGAAAGGTTGGAAACGTCAACTTTAGCTTTTAGTAATATATGAAGTGAATGTACTCACAAATGTAACAACAAATGTAATTTCCTTACAGTGTTTAAGCCCCGGTGTTGCATGAGTAAGTTGTTTTAAAATGGAGTGAACCACTTTAACCACAAACTACACATCTCATGTCAGAGTTATGGTAATGTTCACTGACAGGCTTATACTGCATGCTATGTTACATATATATATAACATATATTACATGACCCATGAATAAACAGTTGTGGTTCACTAGTTAATATACACAAAAAGGTGACTCTAAAAAGGTTGCATCAGCAATGGAAGGCTAACACTGTGAACAGTTTGTAGCTGCTGTGGCCCTCAAATCAATGACTTTTTCCAGGCGCATGGACCCACATCTTTCTTTAAAAGAAATTGCTGTCTACTCACGCGGCATGATCCCCTGGTTGACCAGCTCTTCTCTGGACCGTCTCTGTTGTAGCTTCAGCTGCAGAACTGAACACCAAGAAGGAGACACACAAAAAGAAGAAGAAGAAAGCAGAAGTCGGTCACTGCAGGATGAATGGAGAGCATCGTCAGACCGTCAGCACGTACCACAGAAAGCCACAAAGGTGGTGACATTACTCAAGTCAGAAAGCACTTTAAATAGAAAGCCTCTCTGTCTGTGAATCAAACACGCAAGTAAAAACATGTTTAAATAAAAGGTTTTTATCTACCCATTAGCTGCTGATGATCAAAATTGGTTCTCTGCGGTGCACTGTGAGAATATGTTCGAAGCTTATGTCACACATTATAAAGGTAAGGGAAACAGGCGCATCAACAGTTTCCTGTTTCAGGTTTTTGGTTAAATAGAAGTGCTCACATGCTGCTGCATTTATCACCTCTCAACAGCACAGAGATGTAGGAAGTGTGACAAAGTGATAAAGGAAAGAGATCTACAGTACATGCATATTTTTTAAGTAACTTCATCCTGGTGTTATTATTTACCAATTGTTTACATGCGCGAGTTAACCTTTTCATTCTGGAGAACGGAGGCTCAGATACCAACAAGGTTCAGCACAGAACGGCCATTTATCCCCCAAAGGTGACCGGTATTTGTCGTGTTCATGTGCTCAGAAAAGCAGTCAGACTTGTTCTGACTCACCGTGTCCGGAGCCGACCTCACGCTGTCTCAGAAGAAAATGAAACCCGCGAAACGTTTGAGGACTGAACGTCCAAGATGAAAACATGAATTGCCAGGAAATGATCTAGAGCGCTAAACGGCTGAGGACTTCTAAACTAACAACAATTCTCTGAAATCCATTTAAACTGTGCTGTTATTTCCACTTGCTATATGTTGCTATTTACTGTATCTGGGCCCCTATTCTCAAGCTCCGAATAGCACATCAGGGTCCCCGTTTCACATATTTCCATGATGTCTTATATGATTGTACCTGTATTTTTACTCATCTTCTGCCGATCAGCAGCTACTCTATATCTGGGTCACTAAATCAGCATTAAAGTGTAAAATATTATGTTATCTAGAAACATTTTTGGTAGAGGGCTCTTTCTTTGTTTTGGCAGCTACCAGTAATTAGAAGATGGGTGCTCTGAGACAGAATCTGGTGACCTTGCCTTGAGTGTAAACTGTATGCAGCATGCACACGGTTAATGCGAACGTTTTTACCTGGTGATGTCCGATTACATAACAGTTCTTAATTTCCTAAACACGCACAGTTACGTGTGCGATTCTCTCTCCCCGCTGATACTGAAGATACATAGTGTGAACACAAGAAAAGGAGAAGAAGAAGAAAAAAACCCACCTCAACTGCCAGGTCATTCTGTCTGATCAGAGCTAATGTGAAAGGACAAATCCATAAAGTGAAGATTTACTGCTGCCCCCCTCTGGGCTGAAGTCATTCACCCCGATGACATTCAAACTGTAGCTCAGCTTTCCTCAGCACAGCGTTCCTACACCGTGGGGTCACTTGAGTTCATAGAACCAACAAACTAAAGTTTCACATGATGATTTGTACAGGAAGTGTACAGGCCAGAAAAGTGCCAAAACTGTTACACATCACACACAGTCTTGATCCATTTCCCAAAATCCTGATTGCAGACACTGTTGGAGGTCAGAAGTCCAGGTCTGGGCCAGAGTTTAAGTCTGGACCTCTTAACACTTAATCTTCAACACGATTGTTCTGCTACTGGAGTCTCAACACAGTTCAAAACAAGTTCCATCCTAGTAGAGTTTATTATTCAACAGAGATAAACCTGAGTTTGGCTCCGGAACCAAGACTGAAAACAAACTGTGCTTGCTCTCACATAGCCCAAATAGCCCAGACCGGTTCTGGCCTGTTTTCTGATTCCATTTATGTCCAGGACCTTCCCAGTTATGGTCTTTTTCTGGAATGTCTTGACACCAGTGTCTTCAGGGTTTTAAAAAACAAACTAACTTTCACGCCCCTTTTCTGGTTATATCTGCTAGAGCAAACACAACTCTTCTATATATGCAAACCCAACGTCATATAGTGATGGACTTGACTACATCCTGTGTACACTGATCATTGCTCTCTGTTCTCATAATGCAGAACATGTTATGAATAATAGATATTGATATTTTAATTTTAAGTCATGTGTTGAAAAGTCGGTTACTAATGATTACTTTTAAGCTAAATAGCCAATGTTATAATTTCTTAATTATGAAGGATGAAGGTGAGCTGGTTGCCCAGTGAGTCATAGAGTTGGAATTACATTAAACTGATCATACTATGAACGCACTACGTGGGGGACTGAACAAAACCTGGATTTGGCACCATGATTTTGCCCAAAAACCTGCCTGATACTGTAACCCAGCCTCCATCTCTTGAACATCTCATCTACTTTGTTAATCCTCTGGCCCACATCCCTGGTCCTCTGTCCAATCTCTACACAAAGAGACTTTATCCTTAAATCTCTCTGCCCCTTAAATCTCACTTACTTAGACAACAGCACTTATCTTTCTCATGCACCTGCCCCTCTTGTTCCTCTTTTTCAGCTCAACTTGTTTTTAGCTGTATGTTTTTCTTCACAGTAGAAAAGATCTGTGCCTTCTGGTGTTTCAGCACGGCCTACATTTCTGTTTTGGTGATAATGAGAGCAGGCTCTGTTGCTGAGGCCTATTGCAGGCAGAAGCTGCAGACAGTCCCTCTGTGTTTCCTACAGTCGCCTGAGATAAAAAAACATTCGTACTCCTTTGACTTCTGTCTGACGCAGGATGGTGCAGTTTCTCTCCTTGGCAGGAAAGATTTAACTGGCTCCCGCAGGCAAACATGGGCAGGCTAACAAAACAAACACTAACACTGATACTCATTACATTGCATGCTTAATACTTGCAAACACACACAAACATGCACAGGAGTGCACAAATAAATGCGTGTATTTGAATTCCTCCACTTACGACTGCATAGTGCGAATATACATACACAATCATGAAACACACACACTTGCTTTTCAGATGGCAGATGATCTGTGCCAAGAGATGACAGGCAAGTGATGCAATGTGCTGATACGCAATCTATTCTGGGAAAGTGTGCTCATTGCTCAAATGCCACTATATAACAGCACGTGTACCTTCGCCCAACAACAGTTTAATGAAGACAAGAGCAATTCTAATAGTCAAACAAGACCATAGGTCTACTACTACACACGCTAAATTTAAGATTAATCTGGGATTGCTTGTACAGGAGGTCAACAAAACAATGTAAGTGCCTTGTGAAAAAGTACTACAATTACTACCGCAAAGGCAATTATGTGTGAGATTTCAAAGCAACTTGAAACGGGGCAAAGCTGCAGGTGCCTTTCTCTCTAAAAGAAATATAGCTTATTTCGTATCGCAACAGTCTAATCATTACTAACTGACTGTTCGTTAAACCCCACTCCCCCTGAAAAGCCCAGTGTTTGCATTGTTTTCCTTTGTCTTCTTTGTGACATGTTTCTTATGCAGCAATCGCTGCATAACCTTGTAACCTTGACAAAATGCATTAAACAGAGGTCTGACAGTGGTCAAACAGGGATATGAGGGGTCTATACAGTATACATGGGAGAAATATGCTAAATATTTTTCCCCCTCGGTGTCACCCTTCAAAATACTGCTTCAAATGTATTTATATTTATATTCGAATGTATAAATACTGAGAGGTAAAGTATTTCAAAACCTTTTTTATGTTGACTTGCTGAAATTTTCAATGATCCCATTATTAAAAACATTATTTAGTGCTATACAAGAAAAATGTACTTCCTTATCTGCCTGTTTCTGTACTGGAATTTTTGCCGGTTTTTCTGTTCTTTTTTTTCATACTGTAGTACAGAGCTTCCTGTTGTGTCTATGTTTAAGCTGTGGTCCTCATCTCTCGCTCTCCCCCCCTTGCTCTCACACACAGTTTTCTATTTGTGTCCATGTTGTAACCGCTTGGAACCCAATCCCTCTGGACAGCTGAATTGAAAGGATTTGGAAAGGAATTGCCAGTGCGCTCGTGGGCGCACACACACACACACACACACACGCACACGCACACAGTTCAGAAGAGTGTGACCACTTGGAAGAAGAATGGAGGCAGAATGAGACTTATTGTAGATGGATGGACAGATCAAAATAAGTCTCGGCTTTTCTTGGTTAGAATTCTGCCATTATGCAAATGTATCCCATTATTCCCACTAAGTGTAATGAGGCCCATGTGTCTCTCTGTAAAAACATGCCACAGTCCACAGGATCTCTCACCGTACAGTACAGACATCTGTAGCAATGCCAATCCTGTTTTATTATACTGTAAGAGTTTCAAGTTTAATGTCAGCTATAAAAAGAGAAAAAATGAAAAGAGCCTTAAATTGTATTTTTAGGGGTTGGCTCAATCCATGTCATTACACTTTAGACTTCCCTGGAAGTCTCTTGGAGTTCTCAGAGTCGGCCCTTTCCTAAATCGGTCCAAACTGCTCTCAGTCCAGCTACTCTGGTTCACTGTCCATGCTGCTGCAGTCGACAGGTTGCTGAGTTCATGCGCTCAAGGCAAAGTGTGCAGTGCCCAGGTTGGCTGAGCCTCAACTGTAACCCAGCCACTTGTAAAGTATTTGATCCATTTAACACCCGAGTCCAGAAAATAAACCTGGACGACACTCTGAGAAAGGCCCAAACACTGAAAGCAGTCGATGCAGTTTGTGACATGCAGTTTTTTTTTTTTAAAGTGACAGAAACCTGCAGTATGACCTGAGTGCACATTTTGGCAATTTACTGCATTTTGCTCAGCAAAAGGCAAAAGTCAAAGCACTAACCCAACAAAAAGCATTGCATGTGTTGCACGTTTGACAGTATAAATCTTCATGTGCTGTATCTGTACAGGAAGCGTGACACACAACAAGTATCCCACCTTGTCTGAGACTCTGACAGGCCTGCCGCTCTAACTCAAAACGTAGGGCTCTCTCATCCATGTTCCTGCTGATTGGCGGAGGCCTGAGAGGGGCAGGGTCAACGCGGACACACGGCAGTTGCTCCAGCATGGCGAGTGCAAGCAAAGTTTTTAATTACTCTGAATGAGACTCTGCGAAACAGGCACAAAGAAAACAAGGAGCAGGAGGTCCGGGGGCGTTGGATTTATGCAGCCGTCACAAGTGACACGTCTGTACATCCACAAAACAGAAGAACGCAATCCTCCCTGACACGTGCCAAGTTGCTGGCTGCAGCTGTTATGAATGAATAGAAAGAATATTCTTTAACGCAGAAACACGTGAAAAGAAGAGCTGCGCAAAGTTCCTGAAAATCAAAGGCTCAAATCAAAACAGATTTCTCCTCCTCATCAAAACAGGCATTTCCCAGCACCTCTTTTGAAAAAACTCCTCGATTAGATTCAATGAAAGCACAGTTTCCTCTATGACAAAGTCCTCCTTAGATCTATGATATTATTGGAATACAAATATATACAAATACAAAGCTACTGTATCAGAGCTGCTGCACAGCTTTAGAAGAGCTTCTGCTGTATTTGCTGCAGCTATAGGACTGACTAAGACGTGTGTGTGTGTGTGTGTGTGTGTGTGTGTGTGTGTCAAATGTCGATGAATCCGTGATCAAGCAGTCTGTCACAGCTGTTGCTGTACTCAGTCATTCAGCCGTTGACAGACACAAACAGGCGCACATGAGGACACAGACACACACACAGACACACACACACACACACACACACACACACGTATACGTACACACGGTCTGACCTGAGCCCCTCGCTTAGCACGTCTGATCTGAGCTCAGTGTGGTGTCACCTCTCTGCCACCACACCTTCAGGCCTAAAATCATTACACACACACACACACACACACACACACACACCAAAAGCCCTGCTGCCACTCTGCATGCACGCCATCTTTCCCATTTGTTTTTGTTTGGCTTTCTTTCTGCCCGCCTGTCCCATCTTTGTGTTTGCAGGCTCAGGAAGACAACTTGTCTAGTACAGTTCAGCACAGGGGGCAGACACTGCTGCAAGACTGAAATGCTGAAACGCATCTCGACCCTCAACCTGTGCGACCTGTGCGACCTGTGCTGCGGCTCATTATGTTTCACTCAGCTACTTGTGCATGAAAGGCTCTGCACAAGAACGACCTGAGGGCACGGCTGTTCACGCTCACAAGTTATGGTGTTCTTCAGAGGGTAAATGAAGACATGGGCCACAGAAAGGTCCATCAGCATGGCACAGATTACCATGGCAACAATCAGGTTTTCTAAACAAGCCGCTCATGGTGACGTAAAAACAAAATGCGGCGCAAAATGAAATTTACAGAGAAAACCGAGCGTACAACAACTGCTTTAGCTATTAGAGTGATGCTCTTTTCTAAATGCAAAGAAAGTAGGGGTTACTGGTTTCAGTGCGGGTTCTGGATCCTGACAAACTTAACACAATCTCACCACAAAGCAGAAGCAGCAACAGCAGCAGCTTCCTTTCAAGTCTAAAATGTAATTCGTCTGCATGCTCATTAACAAAGGAAGTGAATGTTCTTTGTTCACACTTTCAGCATTGTTTTATTTACCTTAAATCTCTGACCGTCTGAATATATCTCAATTTCTAAAATAACAAATTATCTTCTCCCATCCCTATCACTTGTATAACCTTCTATCACCCATAGCTTTCTAAAAGGACATTGTAAAAATGGGATGAGAGCCAGAAAACCAAATCAGTCAAGCTCCCAGGTATGACGTAGCCCCTGTTGAGCCTTTTTATCTTTTTAATAGTCCAATGAGTTTCAGTGTAGGACACACATGAGGCGAAATGAAATTAAGAGCCTTATTTGTTGTGGAAAATCTTCTTTGACAAAGCCTTTTCTTTAAAGCCTGCATGCAGCGAACATTAGAAGACTGCAAGTCACTTCTGCTCTGGCTTTGGCATTTAGCCACGGTGGCTTTTACTTTAAAAAAAACAAAACAAAGTCAGAACTGCAACCATAGTCCGACTGCCAGCTGATCTGTTCTTTCCAGCAGGTTAATAACAAAGCATACCTGCCCTGCCTGCATGCCTTTAAACTGCCCCTCCCTCTTTCAGCTCGACTGCCTCGCTCCTCTCGCTGCCTGCCGGCGTGTCAGCATCAAAACACCTGTTCCCGTCCACTGACACTTTCATTCATCGCCATTGTTGCGGCTCTGTCCCAGGTGACGTCAGATAATGTGACATGACATTACAGAAGGTGAGAGAGGGCCCGTTCAAGGTGGAAAAAAACACGAGCGCTCTCTTCTCATCTGTCAGTTAGCATTACAATCAACCAACGGCGCTTGTCATGTTCACATTATGCAGATGAAACAAATTACGTAGCGGGGGCAGTCCTTCAAAAACAAAGAAACGGCAGAGCACACGGTAATGTGTGTGTAAATGATTCGGTTATCAGCGACTCTATTACAGGCATAAAGGACTGTTAAGTGAGCTGATGCACACAAATAAGAGTGCGTATTTGTGTGTGCGTGTTAAATATGCAGGATGGTGCATCTGTGGGTGCATTTTTTGTATCAGAGGGTGTTATTATGCAAGACGTGGCGTCCCCAGGCAAAGAACTCCTCAGTCTGATGAGAGAGGGGGAAACGAATCAGGACTCTGATCCGCCATTACTCCAGATAAGGCCCCAACAAAACCTCTGGCAGGGATAATCCCTTGGCTGGGTGCGTTTGTGTGCATGCGCGTGTGATTATTTATTCTCAGAAAGGGCACGTGGCAATGTGTTCAGCTCTGTGCATCACTAATATATGTGTATCATTTATGTAACAGCAAGAGTATAAATGCCTCTCAAGATGCGTGTGCACATCTTTGTTTGTATGTATCTGACTCAGTCCTTATAAAGTGTGTGCTCACATCAGTCAGAAATGCGGAGATTAAAGCCAACAATGTGCTAAGGGCTCCAAGTGGGCTGTAACGCACCGTCTCTCTGTCTTTGTCGCACACAGAGCTCGGTCATGTGGTTCACTGTTTATTAATAAACAGAAAGAGACCGCAAAGTTTTTTTTAACCGTAGTTTGAGTACTGAATTTTCACATCGCCTTTCGTTTCCAGGTGTATGTCCTCTTATATCTGTACAAGTACTTGTATACGTACTTGAGTATTTGTGCAAGGCGCAGAGGGAGAGACATGAGGTAAAGACCGATTAGTACTGTAGTCCCAACTCTGAACACACAGACATGATCGTCATCACGTTTTTTTCTTCAGTATCAAGAGTTGTCTGCTAATGGCTAATTTAGCATACATTTAATGGTGCAAATTTGGTCAAATGGAAATAAATACAGGCAAGAAAAACAAAACAGGGCTCAAATTGTAGCCCACAGCTAACTAACCGACTCCATGACAACGTTGTACTTCCTGTTTACGGGGGCAGTGTTGGCCTCTGACAAACAAACCTTTACTTGCTAGCTTTTTCCAGAGCTTTCATCCAAATCCTATGGTAATTACCCACCATGGAGCTGGCCTAGCCTTCACTAAGCGACCTGGAACTTGGGTCACATGAAAACAGGTGGTTATACACAGGGGAATACAGTATATCTACCACAGATGCGCGGGCTCCATTCACTGGTGAGGATCATGCAATGTGGCTGAAAGATCTGACAAGACCTAATAAGTGGACGCTGAGTTGAGAGATTTTGTAAGACAACTTATTCATATGTCAAAAATTAACTTCCTTCTTTCCTTTCATGCAAAACTGAGCTGGTGCCACCCAAGTCAACATTTACCATTTATTTAACATTTCAGCATAGATATTGTAGCTACTGGACTTACTGGAAAAGAATAAAAAAAAAACCTTAAGGTCTTCTGAGTAGGAAGTGCATTGGGCCAGTAACTAAGTCTGAGAATTGCTGAGCACATCCTGACTGCTAAAAATTAAAACTTCCCTTCGCATGCAGTATATGGGTCCTCGTGTTTAATGGTCAACAATACCTTAACAATACCATAACATGTTTCCCTGCCTCTCGCCCAATGTCAGCTGGGATTGCCCCCCCCCCGCGACCCTTCGGGATAAGCGGTATGGATAATGAATTAATGAATACCATAAAAATTCAAGTGCTAAATAGATATTAAACTAATTAAAAGTTTGAGTTGAGGGATCACCAAAGTTCTCTAGGACCATGAATGTCTGTACCAAATTCCTTGGCAATCCATTTCCATAGTTGTCGAGACATTTCACTAATAACCAGAAACATCAATCATATTGTGGCATCAGAGGAACGGTCAGAGGTTTACCAAACGTCAGTGGGATTCATCCTCTGGGGACCATGAATTAATCTATCCAGTATTTATTTTTTTTAGTCTGGACCAAAGTGTCTAACCGACCAACAGACTGACGTTGACGTCCCTTGAGCCACGCTGCTTGCAAATCTGTTTAAGATGTCCACACGGCCCTCAATGTCAAGAAACGTCAACGACCAGACTCCTGTGAGCCATGTACAAACCAGATCCAATTTAAAACGTTTAAATTCAGAAGTGCTTTCTGCGTGACCCTTAGGCTTGACGTCATTACCCTACAGAATGTCTTCATCAGTGTGGAGACGGCCCATGGAGCTATAAAAACGGTTCGCCGCAATGTCACTGAGAGGAAATGATGAGACTAGAGTTCAGAAGTCGTTGCCAAAAGCAGCAGCTGTAAATTCATGTGTCGGTGTGTGTGTTCATTAAAAACCTGACTCAATACCTCAGAGGGATCCCCAATGACTCTCTGCCCTGTAATACAGGAAATGAAAGCATGGCTCTGAGGCTACAGTACACAGAGGATTACTTATCCCCTCTTCAAGACATTAAGCTAATGAACCTGGATACAGTTTTTTTTGTTATATTAAGGACATACAGCAGCAGATCTACGGTTTGGTTGTTGTGGAGGAGGAGCAGTTTTTAAAGGTTTCTACGGGAACATGGATCATGAAAAGCTGCGAACATGGATTATAAACTGTCTCCTTTAACTTTTAAATGGATAACGAATTGAAATGAACCCCGGTAGATTTAAATTTTTAACAGTGAATCTATGGAGGTATGTTTTATTTACATATTTGCCACTGTTATTTTTTGCTACATGTCAGCCTCATCTTCAGTTTCGTCACCTGTAGTCTTTCTAAAACAAGAGAAAGTGTCAAATTAACTCCATCCTTCACACCTCTTCCAACTGGTGGAGTTGTCACGTTACTATAACGCACTCTCCGATAATCACATTTCTGCCATCATATCTGCTTTCCACATAAAGAAGGTTATCCACTTTATATCACTCTGTCTTCCTCGCCATTCAGTTTTTTCCCCGAAATAGGCCTCTAAGGAAGGACTCACATTAAAATTAAGCTATTAACTATTGATCAGCGTGTCAGTCAAACTCCACCCTGTGTGAAGGCAGAACGAGTTTCCTGCAAACTATTAAAAAGAAATAATGGGACCCTGCTGTATCTTCACAGCTCCAAAAGATGCATTAAATGTCTTTGATGGCTGCTGCATAATTCATGTGTTTTGGGGCCAGAAAACTGCCCAAAGTTTACAGAGTTGTTTTGCATATTTTCTTTAACATAGATCATAAGCACATTTAGAATTTCTGTGCTTGGTCCCACTGAGCCTCTCCGGCCTAAGTTGCTACATGTATAGGGAATAAGTGTAGGGTGAACTCTTCCTTAGACCTTATTTTCTACTTCCTACTGAGCACTCCTGCCCCCCACAGTTTTACCCATTACCTTTCCTTCACTTCAAATTAACCCCACCACACAACCGTCCTCTGATATTACACCTCTATTTCCTCTTAACCTCTGTACTCTCTCCAGCTGGTTTAAATAGCAGCACCAGCTGGCCACGTCGCTATATCCAGAACCTCTTTATCTGTGCACACTGGGGCTAGAGTTGCACGCACCTTACACACACACACACACACACACACACACACACACACACACACACACACACACACACACACACACACACACACACACACACACACATACAGAGGGGTTATTCAGGGCTGATGAGGGGGATTTGAAGGGTACCAAAACGGTTCTGTTCATCATCTGTTAAAACCAGACACCATGGTCTTAACAGTTCACGGTTGTCTGTCCTGCAGTACTTGTATTGGTCAGAAGGTGGGGACATGGACCATTTTAAAACCCGAGGGCTCCACAGTGCATTCCTAACTGGTACAGTCGTTTGCCCACACGCGTCAGATTACTGTGTCAGCTGCACACAAAAAAACAAAACACAAGATCCCTGTGCTGAGTCCTCCTGAGGAAAAGAGAAGGAGAGATGTGGATACAACTTTATCCCATCAGCTGAAAATGGTTTGCATCGTGACCTTTGTCCTTTCATTATGATCTATCTGGCCTAACCCTCTCTGTGAATTAGTCAAATGCTCTCATGCATAAAACTTTCCACTGAATGGGGGGGGGGGGGGGGTGCAAAACTAAAAAGGTACTTACTTATATATAGTCACCTAACACCTGATGTTACTGTTCTGAAGTACTTTAAATAAGCTCCATGTGAAGGGCTCATCGATGTTACACAGACGGACAGATGCTTCTATACAAATACACACACACAACACAAATGTTCCAAATCATGGAACAGTTTACCATCATAAATGTTAGATCAATCTTAAATGCTACTTTCACATATTACCTTACAAAAAAATGTTTTTGATGGCGCTAACATCGGATCTGGAGGTGGTCCTCTGGGGACCCACACATAAAAACCTTGCTCAGTACTGTTACTAGTGGCCAAAAGCTCCACAGGGTGCCTTCAATACCAGGTGTAAATGGGCCTAAGTCCTTACATGTTCTCCGCATCCCGCCTTAGAGGCACAGTGGGAGCAGACAGAAACCAGGTGTACCTTTAACGTCCTCTAGTGAGTGGTGTATTTATACTTGCAGACAAATGTACACACAAGTCTTGGGGTTTGGGTCAAGTTTAAGGTCACACTTGTTGTTTAACCATCATTTCAAAAAGCACTTAGCTAAAATGTGGTGTGTATTTTTTCACTGGTTTGAGGGTCTGTGTGTGTGTGTGTGTGTGTGTGTGTGTGTGTGTGTGTGTGTGTGTGTGTGTGTGTGTGTGTGTGTGTGTGTGTGTGTGTGTGTGTGTGAGAGAAAAAA
>JAVQJF010084999.1:0-14184 GCA_036023855.1 Gadopsis marmoratus | reverse complement strand
CGCAATTTTTCAGGTGTGTTGCCTAAGTTTACTTCCCACCTTGAGTCTCCCGAGCCGGGGGAACTGAGATTTTGCCCCCCCCCCCCCTTCCCTCCTGGTCCAGGAGTGCCATGTGGGAGCCCCTGTCCCACCAACACTTGAGAAACAAATCAGACACACTGTTGACAGCCACTTGCAGTGAAGCAGGAGGATGGGGAATTACATGAAACGAGTGGATTTAATGACTTAATATTTTCACGGCTGTAAAAATAAATAACAAAATAAGATTTGGACGAGGGGCTTTTTTTTTTTTGGAGGGAAAACAGTTTAAACACACTCCGATTGAATGAGAAATTCCCCCTTGTGTTAAATATTTGGAAAGTGTCATTGTTGGCTGTTGATAAAAGACAATCCTATGCCGCGTCGGGGAGCAACGTAGACGACACGTTGGGAAGCGTCCTTGTTTTTGTCAGATGTACAGAGCGCTTCACTGAGAATAACAGCCCCTCTCCCCTCCCTGTGCTTTAACACTGCACATGCACAGCCTCTCTCACTGCCTTAGATATGTCATATTTAATGGAAGGGCTATAGACAGGGTGGTGTGAAGCTAAGGGTGGAATTACTAAAGCTTTAACAACGATACCTTTGGGACTTAGGCCCTAATCAGGTGGCAGAGCCCAGGGCAAGAGTAGAATTATGACGATTATGGCATGTTAGCACATGTCTGATTGCGGAGTGGACAGACAGACAGATGAGTTCATCAGTGGCAGGATTAGCTGGCTCCCATGCTGATCTGTAACTACCACCCGGTCCTTGCTATGTCCTCGTGCACAGTGGCCTCTCATTAACAGTGAGGGGAGAGTAATGGTCTGTGTACATACAGTGCCTTGCAAAAGTATTCCTACACCTTGACCATTTCCACATTTTGTGACGTTACAAGCACAAACGTAAAATTTATTTTATTGGGATTTTATGTGATAGACCAACACAAAGTAGAGCATAATTGTGTAGTGGAAGGAAAATGTTCAAGATGGTCAAGATTTTTTACAAATAAATATCTGAAAAGTGTGACGTGCACATGTATTCAGCCCCCCTGAGTCAATACTTTGTCGAACCACCTTTCGCTGCAATTACAGCTGCAAGTCTTTCGGGGTATGTCTCTACCAGCGTTGCACATCGAGAGAATGCAATTTTTGCCCATTCTTCTTTGCAAAATAGCTCCAGTTCAGTCAGATTGGATGGAGAGCGTCTGTGAACAGCAATTTTCAAGTCTTGCCACAGATTCTCAATAGGATTTAGGTCTGGACTTTGACTGGGCCATTCTAGCGCATGAATATGCTTTGATCTAAACCATTCCATTGTAGCTCTGGCTGTATGTTTAGGGTCGTGGTCCTGCTGGAGGTTGAAGCTCCGCCCCAGTCTCCGGCCTCTTGCAGCCTCTAAATCAACTCTGACCAGCTTCCCTGTCCCTGCTGAAGAAAAGCGTCCCCACATCATGATGCTGCCATCACCATGTTTCACGGTGGGGATGGTGTGTTCAGGCTGATGAGCAGTGTTAGGTTTCCACCACACATAACATTTTGCATGTAGGCCAAAAAGTTAAATTTTGGTCTCATCTAACCAGAGCACCTTCTTCCACATGTTTGCTGTGTCCCTACATGGCTTGTGGCAAACTGCTTATTGTTTTCTTTCAACAATGGCTTTCTTCTTGCCACTCTTCCATAAGAGCCAGATTTGTGGAGTGCACGACTATTAGATGTCCTGTGGACAGATTCTGCCACCTGAGCTGTGGATCTCTGCAGCTCCTCCAGAGTTACCATGGGCCTCTTGGCTGCTTCTCTGATTAATGCTCTCCTTGCCTGTCAGTTTAGGTGGACGGCCATGTCTTGGTAGGTTTGCATGTTGTGCCATACGCTTTCCATTTTCGTAAAATGGATTGAACAGTGCTCCGTGAGATGTTCAGAGCTTGGGATATGTCTCTATAGACTTTATTTACCAATTAGGTGACTTCTGAAGGCAGTTGGTTGCACTGGATTTTATCTAGGGGTATCATAGTAAAGGGGGCTGAGTACATATGCACGCCACACTTTTCAAATATTTATTTGTAAAAAATCTTGAACACTACGTATCATTTTCCAACCACTTCACAACTATGCTCTACTTTGTGTTGGTCTATCACATAAAATCCCAATAAAATACAGTTAAGTTTGTGCTTGTAACATCACGAAAAGTGGAAATGGCCAAGGGGTATGAATGCTTTTCCAAGGCACTGTATACTGTAGGTTGTCTTGCAGAATCCTTTTGAAGGCACTGTGGAGTGGCTAGTGAAGGCTGCACGACTGATGTCTGTCTCTGCACGTGATCGGTTTGTGACGTTTTTTTGGTGCTGAGGTCACACGGTGTACTGTTCTTTGAGGTCACGCGTCACGAACACGCATGGAACAGAAACCCCCTTTTTTCCCACAAATTTAATTTTGACTTTGCAACATGACTTTGTTATTAAAAGGCACGATGCTAACAGGTGACCTCTGGGAAGAGGCCTGTTCTACGCTGAGCATTTCACTTGTCTTTCAACATGCGTGTGAAAACATTTCATGCCTTCTGACTGTGTGTGACCCTGCGTTGTCAGGAAAAAAATGCACTGTAAGCTGGTATGCATGTCAAGCCACACTATGGGGTCCTTACTGGTGCTATAATCCCAGCCATGGCCTTTTAACCCTCTACGACTCACCATTGTCTCCACTGCTCTCTCCTCTCTCTGCGACTGACAGTGGAACACGGAAAAGCAAATGGAGACCTTGAAAACCATAAGGCACTGCTTGTTTGCCCTCTAAGTTGTGTTTTTTTTTTTTTTTGTCTGTGTGTTTTTTTTACCCAGGTCGCTTCATGGCCTGTGTTTGTTTGTAGACTTGTGTTTTGCTCAGAAATCTAATATCTTTTGCAGAGTTGGCCCTTCTAAATTCACATGCAGCCTGGGGATGATATTGATTTGCTGTTTGAGCCTGTCTCATCTCTGATACAAGGGGAGTTGCAGTTTTTATTCAGGTGAATGTTTTCCCACCTGTCAGAAAGTCTGCTCAGGATAAGATCCGGCTTGACAGTAAAGTGATTTTGTATATACAGACTTGTCTTTTACAGTCTTATCTGGCTACTTTGATACGCTAGAGCTTACTTGCAAAATCTCTGTGTTTAAGCTTTGGAATGGCACCTTATTGTCAGCTACTTTTTATTTTCTTCTTCAAAGGGTGTATACGTTAAATCTGGTTCCAGACTTGTCGTTTTACGTTTAGACACTGATATAATAATTAATATTAGGATTACGCTCTGCCGTCACACTGTATTGCCCTCCCACATTACATCTACAGCTACTTTTTGTACTTGATTTCACTTTTCCCTCTTACCTCCCACCATCCCCCCTACTTTTACTAATAAAGCCATGTTCCCTGCTGATGGAAAATTGTCGGTTTACCTCGAGCTGCATGGTGCCTGGCAATCAGTCCTTAGAAAAGCAGTGCCAGGTTAACCTGCTGTGATAGTGGACTCCAGGGACAGTGCCCCACCTCTGCTTGACATGCAGGCGCTCTGTTCACCAATAAGAGGCATGCCTTACGCACAATAGAGTTGTTACCAGCCTCTTCAGTTTAACGCTATAAAGAACAACCTTCTGGTCAGACCTGTGCATGCTTGAAATTGTTTCATTATTTTTCACATCCTGCCTGATTGAATGTCTTGTTTTGATTGTGACAGGGGCGATGCGTTTTCTTCTTTTATCAAAGCTTTTCCTTCTACCTCCTAATTTCACGTGAATGCTTCTTTTGATTTCCCCGTAGCACCGTCTAGCTAAAACAACAATAGCGCCACGCATTAGAAACACAACCGGAGAGCTTTTGAGAGTCAGCCTCGCCAATCTCCTAGAGGAACTGTTAATGGGACACTTACAGTATAGGGGCTCAGAAGTCTAGGATGGAGATGCGCAATAGCACATTGCATTTCTACACCTCACGACTAAACTGCAGTTGCCAGGCTGAATATAAGGAATCTCACGACTTGAACAACAGACAGTAATCCAGAAGTGCTTCAAGTGTTTCTTAACACGACAACCCCAACCCATTTCTAATGCAGATGTTTTCTGAATCACCAGCTATGCAAAACTGTAAGAGCACTGGGATTGGACAATTTGCCTGTTGTTGGGTTTGGATTAATGTCTATGCACAAGAGTATTTACATCACAATACGCAGGCAACACCGGCCCACAATGCAAATGTATTGTCTTGTAGAGAATAGAGATGGGGAGTGTTTCCCAACATGTTGGGCTGTTCTGCCATTGTTTCCAGCTACAGATGGAGCTCCAGTTTAGCCTCACAGAAGGGGTCATTATCAGTCAGACCCCAGGACATGCTGTAGTGTTGGGTCAGTTTTGTGTGAGGCTGAAGTGTGTAGCTGGCATGGTGTCAAGATGCGAGGTGTGCGCCGCAAGCTAATCACATTTTTCATGCAAACCTCTTCGTATTGACTTGGCCACATTTGATTTAATGAAGTGAATTAATTAGACCGAATTGAATTTAGGAACTGTTCACATAGCAAGAAGATTAGTCAAGCGACCAGTCTGCGATGTGTCACATCCTGCTCGGCTTCTTGTTTCTGTCTCCGTCTCTCTTGACTATAGCTTACTTTCCTATGCTCAATTAATAGCCATTGGATGGCATTTTAATGCAGGTCAATGGAGAGTTTATCGCACATGATCTGGTCTTTGTTTACATTTGCAAGATGTTTGAATATAGTTTAATTTCAAATGTAAAATGGCAATTTGTGGCTGTAGGGAGGGCAATGTCAGTCGTTTGGGTGGTCACCACCAGACTGAAATATAAACAACTACTATGGTTTGCTATGAAATCTTATACATTCATGGTCGCCAGAGGAGATAATGAGGTGGACACTTTGTTTAATGATATATATATAGCTAATGCATAGATTGCTCTACACTTTGGTATATATATCCCTGATGCCCAGATGATGAATTTTAATGACCTTGGTGTTTGCCTGACTTTACCTGTAGCACCACTAGCAGGACAATGTTTTCACTCATTCTGTGAAATATCGCAATGTTCATGATAAAACTCCTGCAAAACTAACGACTTTCCCATCAGACGCAGTTGTACTTGGTATTTAGTGAATATAAGCAAATGTTAACATGCTAACATACACAGCATGTGAACATTTCCTGCTGAACATAAGGAGGCACATTGTCATTGTGAGCATACTGATGTTAGCAGCATTAGCAAAAATTACTAAAATATTTTTATTATTGCTGCTTACACTCTTAGACTGTCCGTATACAGCATGTGTCCTATCTAACGGCTGAACAGAAACAGAAGCTGCCACTTACAAAGACAAATGGATGCGCACACAAATGTAGGCGTTAACTGAGGGATGATAAATAAAAAGTCATATTTTACACAGATCATGTTAGCCATGGAAAAGCCTGTCTGATGAACTACATTTTCTTCTTTCACAATGCTTCCTGTGCCATATCTACACGGATGATGTTTAAGTCCCCTCTCCAGAGTAAATACAGAGTTTAATAGGAGGCATTTAACATTTTTCTTTATATTTTCGCACTCAGCGAAAAAGACAAGTTGGCAACAAGTGGCTCATAAAGCTTCTAAACTATAGTGCTGCTGCTGTTCTGATGAAGTTGGCGATGGGATTCTCAGAATATGCTCCCACCCCCCCCTGCGTGCTGTTGCCTGTCACTTAATTAGCCTCCAGTTTGAGCACCACATGCTCCTCAGGTATATATCTGTTTGTGTTTGCGTGTATATGCAGCTGAGAACAGGTACGCAGGTGTGGGTTGTTTTGTAAAGTGTAATTGTTGTGTTTATGTTTGTTTATGTGAGTGAAAGAGAAGGAGAGACTGCAGTGATGTTGAGGTTACACGATTCATCGTTCTTCAACCACGCACAAATGAATAAATCACTCTGAAAATTATATTACCTGGCCAAAAATGCTGTGAAACATAACACAATGCAGTTTTGAGCTTAAACTGGAACACAGACACGGGGAGGCGCATTGTTTTCTGATTGAAACAAGTCACTCCATACCATACGAGAATCAATATCGTGGACACACAAGCTGAAACACAGGCCAAGTCCCGAATGCATTCTTCTGCTTTTCCGCTTCCAGATAAATGAATGTTTACCCTTTTTGGCCTGTGGCTTTAATTTGTGAGCGAGGCAGACCTGACACTGTGTTGGCATATTCTTTGCATCCCTTTCAGTCAATTCATTTAATTTTGCAGTTCTGGCCAGGGTGCCAGTGCCAGAGCAGCATCTGAATGTTGCTTCTTCAATCTGCATGTATAAACAATGTCCGTAGCCAGGAGGAACCCGGATGACCAATAAGACACTGTCTGGTACATTAGATATACTTGTGTGATTTGTGCAAGGAGATGCTGAATGTTTTGGAGAACTGAGTTGATCCATGCATCCTCTGCAAACTCTGTTAATTGGGAGGAAAACAGCAGTTGGGATTAGTGTGGAGAGGAGTGTAACCATTAAAAGGCTCCCCTAGATCTTTTAAGATGTTGTAAAACACGTTGCTTTCACACTTATCGGCGACGAGATTTTTTTTTCCTCGTGTTGGCATCTTTTGTGACATATGTGAGATCATACAGGCCTCCTCCTCCTCCTCCTCTCTTGTCTGCGTTGCACATCTGTGTGGTCCCGCTGTTCAGTTCAGTTCCCTTCACACATGTGCATGCCTACAGCAAATTAAATTCCAGAAAAAAAAACCCAAATCAAATAGGTAATAAGTCATGACAGTAATTTTCAAACAGGTAGCAGCAGCCAGAATGCTTGATGTGAAGCAAGGCGGCTAAGTGAGTGAAAACGAGCGATTTCAAGAGATCTTATGCTTTTCACTTAAAAGCTGTTCCTTTTCTGCTCAGAAGTTCAGATCTTCAACTGCAGTGAAACAAAGTCTTTGCCAAGTAGCACGTCAACGTCAGTACAGCCCTTTTCAGACATGGAATACGTAACATTTCTGGCTTCATCCATCTGTTAAAAGTGTGGCTTTTGTTTTTTTCATTCAGACATGAGTGAGTTTAAAAGTAATGTTTCGTACTGCTTTTATTCACACACGGCACCACATTTACGGAAGGAGCTGCACGATATTTGGCTGGTGCACGAGAGAGAGCAGTAAGTTCAATATGTTTTCCGTCCTTACAGGCCGCATGACGAATGGAATTTAAAACGTGTTTTTGCCTTAATAAATGACTGTTGTGAACGCGTCTCTTCTCAGAGCGAATCCACTCGCACGTTTGCGTCAGTTTCATCAGTCAACATCATTAGGGAAAGAAGGATGGCATTCAATTCAGACTCGAACAGAAATGTTACTTGGTCCTACCCAGTAAGATTGCCGGAGTGAACAGGTTGCTTTGACCTGAGGCCGACATGTTAAATCGCCATCATATTAACATAACGGGTGCATGTCTGAAAGGGACTTATGACACTATTGTTAACAACGTTGATATTATGCTACCATGGAGCCTTTTTTGGCACGGATCGATAAAATACTGGACCATCCTCCTCAAGTAAAAGATCTGTTACGTGACTTAAATATTACTCAAGTGAATCGAGTTAAAATGATCTGTGCTGAAAACTAACAAGTGAAAGTACAGTATCTCTTTTGAAGATTACACAAGATGACACTGTTATATACTGTGTGGTCAATGTGTAAATGGTTGTGCAGCAATCTGACTACCATCTTTGTACACCAGCGAATTAGCAAAGTGAACTGAACCTAACTGGTAGGCTCTTGCCTCTCCAAAGTTGAGCACAAGCCGTGAAAAAAAATTTAAACACTCACATGGAAATCCTCACTACATAGTCATGCGTCAAGCCCGCCACTGCCACCTCCTCATCACAAAAGACTCATGAGCACATTCTCCGTCTTCCTCTTCACTCCCATGCACACAAAAAGATATATATTATGAGTGAATTTTAAAGGCAGAATAAATTATTTAACAAAACACAGGCGGATGGTGGGCGAAGGGGGGGGCAACAAAACCACTGCGGGTGGTAATTTAAAGCAAAGGAGAACTGGGACCGGCTTGTGTTAAGTGAGATTATGCTTCGTGGCTGAAATACAGTGCCGAAATTCCACTGTCTCTGTCGCTTTCATGTGGAGGATGAAAATGAGATGTGTTGAACCAAGACTTGCCGTGGTAACACAGTGATAAACAAACAAAACACCACATGCATACCCAATTAGTGCTTTGAGTGAGGGCCTAATAGCATGTTTGGGTAGGTTTGGAGGAACCCAAACCACTGCTCGGTCACTCTCCACGGTCTCATACACAGTGGCTTGTGCACGGCACAGACTCGACACCACTGAGCGCTTCGCATGAAATTTCTGCAAAGACAGTTTACACACAAGCTATGCCGTTTTTGTACCGAGAACAATAAGTGCGTTTTGCCTAATTTGAGACATGAGATAAAAGGGTATTCTCTCTCTGAGGAGGACGTATTTGAATTGGTGGATTTTGGGCCGTGTGTATTCTTTGGCTTTGTGAATTATCTTTGTTGTGCTGAAACGGTCCCTAAGCTCTTTTTCCTGTCTGCAGTTTCCTGGTGGTGGCTCTGAGGAACACGTTGTGTGTGGCTATGGTTGTGTGCGAGCAAGTGTTCTTAATTCTGCAGCTGATTTCGAGCCAAAATTGTAATAGGGGTGAGACATCTTTGGGTTTTTTTCTTTTTTTTTCAGTAAATTGAACATTGGAGCAGCTGTGAACCTCTTACAGTCTTTGTACCTCTGCATAGTCTGTATATGTGGAAAGAAGAATATGAAAAACAGATAAAAGACCATATAGTAAGTATGCTTTTCCGTTTACTGGTTAAAAAAAAAAGCTCATCCTTGCTGCCTCTCTCTTTTAGTCAACTTCTCACCTGTGTTTAGCCAGCGCCATCGTTGCCTTTGTCAGTACCAGGGAAATTCATGTCAAATTGTCCGTCTTGCTTCTGTGAAGATAACCTGTCTCTCCAGAGGTGTTCTAATATGGCAGATGGTACTAATTATCAAGGGTCACACACATGCACACACACACACACACACACACACAAAGTATTTAAGGTTATTCATGGAGTGACAATACCTCTTATTATAGCTTCTAATGTATTTTGTAAAAATCTCGCAGATGCCAGAGTTCACACGCCACAGAGGATGAAATTAGTTGACGACACTGCGGAGAGCATGCAAGCAAGTAGTCTTTAATTTGACCGCGATGGGTATTTTCTTCAACTACTAGCCCTTGATAGAGTAAGTTTTGTTCTATTTCTGTGCAAAGGCTGTCGAGATTCATTATATTACAATATCAGCCACTCAACTTCTTGCACCTCCAAAGGAAAACAAATTGAATTTTGCTCTTTTAGAATTTTTTTCACCTCCTTCTCTGTCTCTACTCTCACTCATATACTCATTCACACACACACGCTCTCTCACACACACGTTGACACAGTGTGGGGCATATTCTCGGCCGTGTTTAAATGTCCTCCACTTAACGGTGGCTGCAGTTCCTGGTTCTACGCATTAACCTTTGCAGTGGTATTTAATTAAAGGTCCACACCTGTACCACCACCTCCTCAACCCCCATCCTTCGTTGGCGCCCCCTCCTCAGCAGAGCCGGGGCTAACTGAAGGCATGCTGTACATCCATGGCAATTAGCATGACCTTAAAAACACCATGAGAGCCTTTGCCCTGTGGACCACTAGCACTGCCTGTCCTTCTCTCTGACCCTGGTGTGCTGGGCTATGCTCCCACTCAGTGGGGTCCAACCGATTGTTTTGGCCCCTCTGCTCCACAAGGCCTTGGTGGACCACATCAGGGAACAGGTAGAGGCCATAAGTTTCCCTAGGTTCTTGAGGGATCTTCCTTGTGTCCTAACCTCAAATCATCATTACTCAAATGGAGAGCACAGGATGCGACTGCTGCTGGATTTGAATTGTTGCCCTTAAGGATGGATTCACGTTGAGGCATGCTAAGACATTCTGAATTTTCTTTTCCACAGCACCGAAAAGGTTCCTGCAGGTGTTCTAACGTCCCTCAAATTACTTGTTAGCAATGAGTGCTTGCAGCTCACTGGACATCTTGCCTTCAGAATAGAAACATTAGCCTCGTGTAACAGAATAATCTAAACCCAAAGCTCTTGTTACACATATTGTTTCCAAAGGTCACAACTCTGTGCAACTAATTTACGACAGCGTGTGGGTTTTATATGAAATGTAATGCTGTCGGTATTACATTTTATGTCAACTTAATTAGGAACCATTGTTGATTCTGGAGATATCAGTAAAATGTGCACTGATAGCGTACAGTATCCACTCTTGGAATCTTGCTCACAGCAGCTGAAGTATGATAAGATGTTCTTTATGGATATGTTGTGGCTCTCACAGCACTGGTTTAACGATAGGAAAAGGAAAGAATGAAAAAGGAGACTTGTGGTACATATGGGGAAAATCAAAAAGTGACTCAAAGCACAAAACAGAGCTTGTTTATTTCATTTACATTTAACTGAAGCCACAATTGAACTAACCTTAACCAAAGCGCTTTTGTTGCCAAAACGCTGCTCTCTGGTGTCAAATTCCTGTGCTCCGTATGTGCAGGACTTTTACACATATGTAAGGCATATTACATATACACTAGAAAACAGGGAACATTATCCAGGCAGCAATTACACTTCCCCCCACAATGCAACTGGCAAAATAAATTTGTAGTATACAGTATAAACGGAACTTCTAGTAGACTGGGTTTAAGGTCAAAAATAAACACTAGTCTCCTAAGTAACTACACCTCTATAAAAGTCTTTTCTTGCAATGAAGGATTACGAAGGAACATGCCTGAAACACTGAGAAATCACTATAGGCTCCTCCTCTTATTATGTTACAGGCAGATGTTGATCAGTGGCCGTTCCTACATGAGCAAATCTATATTAAAGCCATTTCAGAATAGCTTACAGTAGAGTGCAGGGGCTGCAATAACAGTGGTAGCACTTATTGACCAGATAAATGTCTTGAATAGAGTCACAAATCCACACATGATTAGCCACTCATATGTGCACCCATGCACATGAGTGTACGCATGTGTACGCATGTGCCCACACACACACACACACATGTGTACACACACATCGCTAGCCTCTGTGGACCTCCTGTGAGGTCAGGAGCACCAGTGCTGCACCCCTGTGGTTTCCTGCCCTATGGTATCATGCTGGGCAGATATTTCTGTCTGCTTGGATGCCTCCTTGACATGGTGTTTATTTGGATTGGCAACTTGTTTTCATTTGAATCGATATGCAGCGCAGAGAAAAGAGGAGGATGACTGGGGAGGGAAGTGGCCATCAGGAGTGAGCGCCGATCTGCCCTGACAGAACATGCATGGGCTGAACATGCATGGGCTGACAATGGGCGCCTGGAAGAGGTGGTGGGAGGAGGAAAGTGCGTCGTCTCACATCATGGATGTCTTCATTTATGACTTAAAATTGAATGATGGTAACGCTATCCCATAGATGCATACATAGATGTATTCCTCAACTGGTCGTAAAAACACAGGAAATGGAAAAACCCAAAGGAGCCAGCCTCTACGCCAGGGCATAGGAGATTTCTGCCTTGTTTTTTCCTATTTGCATCTTTTTGTGTTTGGACAGAATGGACAGTACAAAGAAGCTGCTTTCTGCAGATTGCTTACCCACCAGCACTGCCAAGGGAAAGCTAATAAAATGTCATCAGAGTGAAATGAGAGTTAAGTGGAGGGGAAAAAGCTGAATATTCACACTCATTTGGCTGACACCTGGGGGACTGCAGTCACTCATGGCCGCATTGATATGCATTGTATTATGGGCTCCTCACCCATTCACATTGACAATCAACAGCTTTAACACCTTTGCTTTAATTTAATTAAAGCTGAGATTGTCAGGGTGAAAACTTGATTTGCACACATACATGCATTCACGTGTGCGCCTGCCCATGCATATGCACAAAAACACAAGGGTCATTGAACATGGAGGAGGATAAATTATTTCTGTATGGATAATTTGACAACTTAAATGGTCCTCCAAGCAGAGCAGGCGAGGAGAGAAAAGTGTCAGGCCAGGAAATTTACCATTGAGTCACAGACCTTTTGTACATTAAACTTTGGAAAGCAAGCCTTGCCAACTTAAGCTATACTTGTTTGTAGAGTAAGAACATTTTCCATAGTGCCACAGTGACAATGGATCAATGTTTTAGTGATAGTAAATATAGAAGATGAATGGATTTTTCCCTGGAGCTGTATGACGAGAAAGTGTACTATGTCATGAAAGAAATATGAATTGTGTTTAAATTCAACCATAAATGCAATATTTTTAACATTCAGTATATTTAAAGGCTCCTTCCAGCCAAGAGAGAGCTGACATACTGAGCCTTATATACAGATGCAAAGCAAATGGAGCAAAGTATCAAACATTTCTAAAGTCCATGATCGCCTTTTAATCTTTCTTTAAAAGATGGAACATTAAAGGGCCACAGAAAGAAAGAGACTGCAAGGTTTGTCTGAGCGGAGGGATCACTGAGCTATTTTCTTCAAACTCTTTCATTTCAGACTGATCTTCTAGACCTTAATGGCCACAATGTTTTAAACATGGGTCTGTTGTCACTTTGCTGTGTTTCCATATGATCTCAATTTAGTTCAGATGGACACAGAAATCTCACAAGCCAAGCTTTTTATTCGGGGCGTGATAATAATTCCACTTTCAGAATGACAGAGGGGTTGAAGTTGAAATAATGTGGAAGTTTGGGGTTGAATTTAAGCTTAATTTACACTACGCTTTAAAGGGCAATGCCGTAACTACAACGGCTACGTGCACAGTCAGCATGAAAAAAAGGCTGTTATCTTCTTTTCAGTAACACACACCTATCTAATCACATCTGATAAGATCTAAATACATTTATCTGAACACGTATGCTTTAAGTTCATCTGTATTCATATGTAAACTTCCAGCCTGAGGAAAACCTACGTGTTTACCTGCTCTCTGCAACTTTGTCTCCTAGAAATAATTTTTTTGTGTAATTTGCAACAGCAAATATACACGCTTGCCAAATTGCACAATGTTCATATGGAAAACATTCACTGACAATATATTTCACTTGTTTTCCTTCAAAATTCGAATTTATGTTTCTGTTGGTTAAATTTAGGCACTCATGGCACTTGGTTAAGCTTACGGAAAGATAGTGGTCTTAAACATAGAAAAAAGGACTTGAAACACGGAACACAATGTTTTTTTTTTTTACTTTATTTAATCCTTTTTTAATCCGGCTCTCATTGAGAGATTAAGATCTCTTTTCCAAGAGAGACCTGAGAACAGGTAGCATTCACAAGAACACGATCAGCAAACAGAAACAACTAGACAATAAATAAAGAATTAATCTAATCATGAAAAACATCAGATAATAAAGCTTGAAAATCACCAAGGGGGAATGTAAAACTGCAGCGTGCAGATTATTCCATTTAAAAGGTGCGTAATAAATGAAACCAGTTCTGCCAACATTAGTTCACACATGAGGGATGTCTGAGGTTACGTGGTTACTGGATCGTGTAATGTAGTTACTAGATTTAAGTGAGATAATAGTAGTAGTTGTTTGGAGGTGGTTTGGAAGCTTCAGCGGCAGAGCTTGATTATGAATAATATGAAAAGGCTATTTCTTCTTGACTGCATGCAAGTCCATGTAATCGGGTGATACAGAGAATAATGAGTATGAAATGTCATTTGTGATAAAGGGTTAGTGCACTGTAATACACAGGGTTTGTGTTTACTTTATTAACATTTAACTGAAACCTCAATCTCCTACTAACCTTAACCAAAGTGCTTTTCTTGCCTAAACCTAACCACACGTTGCACTCAGGATGCAGATCCTGATCTCCCTCTGCCACTGAACAGAATCCAAGCAGCATCTCCTATCAGACTGTATTTACTGAAACAAATTAGTAGAATAGAACTGTTATCGGCAGAGGTGCCAACAAGGGAAGAAGACTAACTTTCCATTCGTCAATATCGTGGTCAGGTGATTAGCTGTAACTTGTGAAAGCACATATGCCCACATATAACGTGATGACCTTTCACTCTTTACTTCCGGTGGGGGGGGGGGGGGGGGGGGGGGGGGGGCGGGGGGGGGGGGG
>JAVQJF010084997.1:0-27369 GCA_036023855.1 Gadopsis marmoratus | reverse complement strand
AAGGCTATAGCTTCAGCTTTTAGCTATATCGGGTGCAATGAATGTTTTGTCTATTGTCTTTGTTAAATAAACAAACTAATAAAATGCTCAGATTGATGACATATTACACACATA
The DNA here is from genome assembly GCA_036023855.1 of Gadopsis marmoratus. NCBI lineage: Eukaryota > Metazoa > Chordata > Actinopteri > Centrarchiformes > Percichthyidae > Gadopsis > Gadopsis marmoratus. The sequence continues at coordinate 27,255 of JAVQJF010084997.1, read as the reverse complement.
CAAATATGTATGGACTGGCTACACGAAATGCACTAAAAATTAATTTTCCGTTGGTTGTGACTATTAGACCGTCTGTAGTAACATTTGTACCTGAAAGAACACTTTGACCCCCTCACTAGATGGACAGCTAAGAATCCGATTACACACCAACAAATCTGCATTTTAGTTTGGTCAAGAGTACAAGATATAAGATAGTATTGCAGTTTCACCTATAGAAGAAAATGTGTTTTGTTACCAAAGTTATCAGCATTCGAACATTTGATGTGGCCCACTTTCCCATGTTGGTGTTTTAACAAGACCTGAAAAAGTGCTGTGCAGTTTCTAATCTCGTGTAGTGTTCTGGTGGTGGAGCGACCTTAAATTTCCACGTTGATCACTGGACCACCTCTTTAAATGCTTTCAGCATCTGCCCATGAACATTGTGAGCACACTTGCGTCACCCTAGCTTGTCCCAGACATCACGTCTACATTTCCTTAAATAAATGTGAGTTTGCGCGACTCAGCAGACTCTAATGCATTTACCGACAAACTCGAAACCAACAACAACGATGTTGCAATCCTATAACCTTTCACTCTCTGTGCACCCAGTTTAAGATAAACGCCTATGACACCTCAGCCAGGCTCACAGGCATGAGAGTCTACAATTTCTAATATTTGAAATCCTAAAAACTGACTGGACAACAATATTTTGGTCACTTTATTTTCAATCCTTTCACAGAGTAGACAAACCGTAGTTCAGCATTGTACTACAAGTCTTCCCCTGGTGTTGGGAGTCTGGGGAAGAGGGAAATCCATCACAGCCATTTCTTATAGTCATATTTGGTCCGTATTTTTTTCTTTTAATATTTAACATTCACAGTATTTAATAGAAATAGCTGGCAGAGTACAGAGACTGCATGGAGGCCTTGTCAGCTGAGCCGGTGGGTTTGTATTCTCCTTTGGAAGCCAGGCCATTGATCTAAAGAGCAACAGAATGGGGGAGTTTGGACAAAGTCAAATTTGAGTGTTAATGATCAGCCAAGTTTCCTGGACCTCATTAGTGCAAGACTGAGTAGACAAAAAGCTTTTAGAATCAATCATTTACCCATCAGTATAAATCTGGGTATGATAAGAGTAACAGCCAGTTTTGTGTTCAGTCCACAACCACAAATTGATGAGTGGGCATTATTAGCTCTATTCGTAGTTAGCGATAGCGGTTCACGCCTTTGGAGACTTACCTTGGCCCTGTTGCAAAATACTTCCTGTGTAGCTGCCTTGTTGGCAGCTTTGCCCTGCCAGGTTGCAAGAGCAGAGGCCTGGAGTGCACGGCCATAAGAGAAGGTCAGCTTCCAGGGGCGATGGAGGGGCACCTTGTTGATGGCGTTCAGGTTGAGGGAAGCCTCCTCCTCGCTCTGGCCTCCAGATAGGAAGCAGATGCCTGTAAAGACACAGAGCAGCATGCTAATTGTTCTTGGAAATTACTGAGAAACTCCACTCCTGGTTTTTCCTTATACTGGTTTGTTAAAGAGGAAACGCTGGCACTCACCAGGCACAGCAGCGGGGACGGTGCGCCTCAGAGCGGTCACTGTAGCCATGGCAACCTCTTGAGAGGTGAACTTGCTAGTGCAGGAGTGTCCAGCTGTGACCATGTTGGGCTTCAGCAGAGTGCCCTCCAAGTACACGTGGTGGTCAGACAGAGCCTTGTACACGGCAGCAAGAACCTAAAGATGGACAGGCAGATTTATTACCATGCATGCTTTAAAATATAATGTGACAGGAAAATATTTGACTGCCGGCGGGACAGGCTGACAACCTTTTCTGTGACATACTGGCAGCGCAGCAGGTCGTGGTCTCCGTCAGGCAGGATCTCTGGCTCCACAATAGGCACCAGGCCGTTCTGGTGGAGTACATCAACGTCCATTTAAAAGGGAGTAAGTCGCAGCCAATATTTATCATTACAATTAACGCAATCATTTATGTATAGAAGATGGCCACACACACCTGTTGGCAGATGCTGGCATATCTGGCAAGGACGTTGGCGTTCTCTGCAATGGCTAGAGCTGATGGGCAGCCGTCGGAGATCTTGAGTACACACCTCCACTTGGCAAAGTCACAGCCATCTTTCTTATACTGGGCACAGCGCTCCGAGAGGCCATCAAGACCTACAGAAACACAACAAGCCACAGAACTTTGGCATGATATGGTGGTAGTGCTAAAAAAAAAACAGGTTTAGCAATAAAAGAACTCTTGCACTTCTGGGTATTGAATTTTACTCTGAGGCACTGAGAGAAATACGTCCATGTTCACCTTGTGTGGTGGTCTCTCCATCTGTTCCATTCAGACCAGCTGTGCCTTTGTCCACCTGAAGTAAGAAAACCAAAACACATGATTAACTTACAAAAAAGGTCCACACGGGGGAAGACCTGCAGATGTGTACATTCAACAGGCTCCTCACCTTGATGCCGACAACAATGCCTTTATCCTTGACAACTTGGGAGAAGAGCTTGCCGTTGTCAGACTTCTGGTAGAGCGTCTCGTGGAAGAAGATGACCCCACCAATGCTTTCGGAGATGGAGGGCTGGGAGGAGAAGAGGATGTCGCGGAAGTAGCGGCGGTTCTCCTCAGTGTTCTCCACGTTGATTTTCTGGAGACGCTTTCCCATGGTACCTTGAAAGAAGAGGGTATGGGAATCGCATCAGCTGCACGCTCTGCAGTCAGTCGCCATAGAACATTAACTGCGAACTCGACGCTCACCTGTTGATTCATCTGCAGCCAGGATTCCCTTTCCTGGAGCCACGATCCTCTGAGCAATGTCAGTGAGCTCCTTCTTCTGCTCCGGAGACAGGGATGGGAACTGATGAGTCATCCTAGAAGAAAGAAACCAGTTAGTTGACAGGTGATCAGAAAGTCTCAAACACTGCTGAAAGAATGAGGAAAATTCTCATTGTCCTTCCAACACAATGAACCTCTCTGACTCTGACTTCCTGCTTCTCTTGCGACACTTCTGTAAATATTTGGCTGACATGGTTGAACTTTGGCCTGCACACGCAGGTTATGCCTCTGGGTGTGCAACACAAGTTCATAGTTCACTCAGTACGTGTTGTTTTCTCGGTACTCTCTGCAGAAGATCCCCCCACATGCTTCAACGGCTCAAAATAAAGGCCAAGATTTAAAATAACGAGCGTAATTTGCAGACAGGCATACAGGTCTTCTTAAACAAAGATGTTTTCTTTTGCACAAGCACAAGGAGGCCTACAACCTTCGGCAGACAACACGTCGAGATGGGCTGCCAAGTACAGTCACCGCCAATCTATATTGCAAAAGCTGGAAGTATGAATATCCTGTTTAATGCATCAGAGAGACTCGAGCATGCAAATGTGACAACTTGTTAATTCAGTTCTACAAAGTTCAGGCATGCAAAACCAAACATTAATTCTATCGCCGAACACTAACGTTGAAGAAACCAGGCAAAACTTAACTTTTCATGAAAGCAAACGGAAATGAGCAACAGCATGCACACGCAAAAAAGAAAAACACCTTTAAACGCGTCTTACTTGAGAGTGTTGTCAAACAGCTTTCACAGAGCCCAAAACAGCAACTGTACTGATGGAGAAGGCCGAGCAGGAGGCACGAAGCTGTATTTATTAACGCTGTGGAAGCGGCGCTCGTGATGTGGCGGGGCGTGCGTCACCCCGGTAACGCGATTGGCCCGCTGAGGCACCCAGGGGCGGGGCTTGCGTGTTGCAGCACCAATGCGCTCTTGTGGACTTCAGAAACCGTAGAGTGCTTTTATTGTATTTTAAACTTTTATTTATGTCCATGTAATTGTCATTAAGTGATTCATTTTCAGATTTTGTTTACATGTAGGGAGTTCTACTCTCTACATGGTGTATCTGCCTTATGCCTCACATTGCTTGTCAAGCACGTCATGCATACACAGTTCTTATATTGATTGCTGACAATGGCCCAAAAAAGAACTTGTAGGGGTGTTTGTAATGCTCTCACCAGTCCACGAGTGATCTAAGCAGAAAGGGATATTTGAACAGATAGGGTTGGGTGTCTGCAACTCACAAATAATGAGGCCAGCTTTTACACAACCTGGACTCTGCACCCGTGCAATGTACTCTTTAATATTGCTGATTAGAGGTGAGTCTCTGTCCAGGAGTCCCATTTTACATAAGGACAGGATGAGAAAAGGAGAGTCACGGGAGTGCAAAATGTTGTCTGGATAGGTTATCTTACCTCCACTAATATGTGAACAGAATTTTAAAAAGATAGCACCAGAGGAATGTTGGTTTCTTTGCTGTGGTTGCCCAATAATTGCTACAATATCCCAAAGCCTTGCAGTCCTTATAGATCCATGGATACTGCAACTACACAAAAAATAATATAATAATAATAATCTTTATTTATAGAGCACTTTTCTAAAACCAAGTTACAATGTGCTTCACACAGGCAAAACACAATAAAAACACAATAAAACAAGCAAACGGACAATTAGCAAAAATCAAGAAGTATGAGGAAAAGCTTTCCGATAAAAGTATGTTTTAAGAAACAATTTAAAAGAGGTCACTGAGTCTGCCAACCTGATGTCCTCAGGCAGCGTGATCCAGAGCTTTGGGGCTCTGAGTACAAATATCTACTGTAAAGGCACATTGCTTAGATCAGGTATATATTAGATTATGCTTAGATTAGTATATATTGTGCTCACGTGGTGCATTTTGCTAAATCAAGTTGTGTTTCATCAAATCACCACAAACTAACTGAGACAAAACTGGGCCCTGGTTATAGTACTGATTCCAATACAGAAGTACCAGTTTGTTTCTGTGTCTCTGTGCTAAATGTAATGCATTTGCCATCTATAATGGGCTGTGTGTAGTCAATGATGGGAACTTAGAGACAACCAGGACCCAACAGCACGGTTTTTTCCAAACTGAATGAACGTTGAACAGAGTTTAATGCCCTCCATGCCGGCAGGTGGCGTAATGTCAGTTGAAGATTGCCAAACTAAGACCGATAGCACTTCCGTTTCCGAGAGGCAAGGAGCCGCAACAACAACAGCCTCAGACAGATTTGGTTCATTATATAGCTCTTAATATTTATAGCGGTAAGACTTCGGTTAGGTGTGATTGTTATTGACAATATTTCAAAGTGAATGCATCGATCTGCCGGGTCAAACTCTGGCTGCCCTGAGCATCGACAGCAGTTAAAGCTAGCTTTAGCACACGGCTAACGTTAGCCCAACGTTACATTGGCTGATTTAATCAGCTTGTTCGGGGCTTAAAATGCGATGTATCATTTTTTGTTTCGACTGCTCATCACTTAGCTAGATGAATACGGTTTCAGAGTAAACATTAAGGCAGTTATCCTGGGCCACTTAACTTTAGCTAGACATATGTACAGAAACGGCGCAGCTTTCTCGTTCATCCATCTGAATTCAACAGTCCTCCACATTCTTTATCACTTTGTTCCGTCACTCTGTTTGTTTCAGGAGTCTGAGGATGTCGTCGGGACAGAAGCGCCCTGCTGACCCCAGCGGCCCCTCGTCCTCCGGTGCTCCCCCAGAGAAGCGGAGGGAGAGGGAAGGAGAGGACGGAGGTCCCGGTGTCGGCGCTGCTGCCGGGGGGAGCACCGCGGTGGAGACGGTCATCAAACTGGGAGGAGTGTCCAACTCAGTGAGTCCCCCTTCATTGCTTCTTCGTTGTGTTTATTGGCGGATCGCAAACCTTCCCCCTTCATTTTCCACCCTACTACTAATATATTTACCCCAGAAGCATAAAGTTTGACTGCTTTTTATGTTTGTTTGGATCCATTTCTTTTCAGGAAGAACAGGACATCAAAGCTCTCCAGGCTAAGAACCGAAAGTTGGGAGAAGCTCTTGATCAAAGACAGGTAAGTTAATTCTCCAATATTAGTTTACGACTCTTTACACACGCAGGAAGCTACACATATGTACTGTTTTGTTTGTACAAAGCTTAATCTGTTTGCTTGTGGGTTTGCAGGTGATTGAGGATGAATTGCGAGAGCGAATTGAGAGACTGGAGACCCGCCAGGCCACAGATGATGCCAGTCTGCTGATCCTCAATAGATACTGGAACCAGGTGAATAGGTTCAGACATAAGCGGTTCGGGATAAGCAGTATGGATAATGAATGAAGGAAGCAAGAGCAAAAATGACTTGGACATTAACAGTCTGATAATGCTCAATAGGTTGAAATGTGATGCCATTCTCTTCTCCTTCAGTTTGACGAACACGTTCAGCTGATCATCAGGCGTTACGACCAAGCAAGCAGTGAACCTGAGAAATCTCTGGCAGGGGAGGGACGGAGCCTGAAGCCAGACACTCCAGAGCCTGATGGCGACTCCAACCAGGAGAGGGCCAAGGACAGAGGTAAAGATGGAACTGACAAAGGATCATGACGTTGAAAAGCAATCACATGTAGATTTTTGATTAACAAACCAGAGATCAAAGCCAAAAGCCTCTTTCCTGCTGTTGTCGCTCAGGCCACCAGGGAGAGGCAGCCAACTCTTTCCTGGCCACGCTGGCGAGCAGCAGCAGTGAGGAGATGGAGGCTGAGCTTCAGGAGAGGGTGGAGTCCAGCCAGAAGCAGGCCAGTCACGTGGTGGAGATCTATGAGTGTCTGAAGAGTACCGTGGATCAGCTGAAAGCAGAGCTGGACTCAGGAGCTGGTGAGCTAAAAGGAGGGAGACCTGGTGAAATTGCAGCAGTTGACTTCAGCTGAGGATGAAATGTATTTGGGAGGAATTCATGTGTTTAGACCCATACAATCTGATGATATTGTTGCTTTCCTTTCCAGAGGGAACACTGTGGCATGCAGCTTCCAAGCTGAACTCTCTCCTGACCAGTGAAAATGAGCGGCTGCAACAGCTTAATGAGGACCTCAAGCAGAAGCACAGTCACATGACGAGCGAGGTACAAATCATATGTCCTTCTCTTATTCACTGTGTGCTGTGTAATATGTTCCAGCTCGGGTCCAGCCAACCTTAATCGTTATAAAAATGCGTGTAAAAGTGTAAATCTTTAAAATATTTTGGCAGTTTTTATGGTAAATTTAGGCACTGTGAGTCTTTGAATAAGAAATTGGTCAAGAATACCTGATTTTGTAACGTATAATCACACTGTGGTTCACTTCATAAAAGACGTCCTACAGCTGCTTCGTTACAGAGTAATATCTTCGGAAGTGTTTATGATTCTATTAGCTTTTGTGCGTGGTGTCAAGTATCTCTGTATTTCTGCCTCGTCCAGTCCCGGCCCTTGGGTCGTGCAGCTAACAAAGCAGACCAGCGTGTCAGCGAGCTGCAAGTTCTGATCGAGGAGCTCCAGTGGGACATGGAGAAGATCCGCCGACGAGAGAACAGGCTGAACGCACACCTGAGTGAGATACTGGAGAGGGTGAGGATGCGTTCTGTCTGTAGGCGTGCGACAGTGCTGTGCAAATGTTAAGATGTTTATATTGAAGTATGTCGTAACTCTCCCTGTAATGCATCCCAGGTGAACAGCAAAGGCTATAAGGTGTGTGGGGAGGCCAGCAGCGTTTGTGGGACCATCACCATTAACAAGAGAAAGGTAGCGATTTTCTTAAACACGTTTGGTAATTAAGACAAAGTTGTGACGAATTCTTGATTTCATAGTTTTCTTTACTTTCAAGTTTGAAGAAATGAACAGTGAGATGGAGGAGAGCAGGGAGCTGGCAGACAATCGCCTCATTGAGCTGCAGAAGCTCCAACAGGACCTGCTGACTGTGCACCAGGAGAACAACAACATGGAGGTGGACTTTTCATTCTTTTGACTTTCAATTGGAACGACTCACTAATGGATTACAGTATTCTCTGAATTATGGTGGCACACCCTCCTTTAAAGGTATTAAAAGTGACATTAAACCGAAGGACTTCATAATCAAGTGAGATGACATCTGTAAACTTGTGCACTCCTCTAACTAATTTACCTCTATGATAAAATACATTTTACCGGAAGTAAATTCAAGGTGGGTGAAGCCACGTGAGTACAAAAAGAGGATCAAAAATATGATCCTTGGAAAAATGTACTCCATCAGTGCAAATGTTCAAAATCTCCCAGGTGATCCTAACACTTCCACAAAGCTTCCACAAAGCTAGATAATCAGTACTTAAGTCTATTAAAAAAATTCTGTTGTGTCCTTTTCTCTCTTTGGCTCCTGTCTCCGCCTCCCTTTGTTCCCTTTCTCTCTGCTGCTCTCAGGCGGAGCTGATGAGTCGAGCAGAGGGCATGGTGAGAGAGACCTCCGAGTATCGCTGTCTGCAGTCGCAGTTTTCTGTGCTCTACAATGAGTCTCTGATCCTCAAGGCGCACTTAGATGAGACACGCGCTCGCCTCAACACTACCAGGACAGCAAGGCTTCGACAGCTGGAGCACATGGAGGTAAGTGTGTGTGTGTCAGTCAGTGTCTATGTGGCCTTTTGTCCTTTTCTCACTCTCATCCCCTCTGTGCAGAACGATGAGGTGGCTCTGCAGAGGAAGGTTCGTACAGAGGTGTTTCAGCTAGAGGACACGCTGGCTCAGGTCAGGAAGGAGTACGAGATGTTGCGCATCGAGTTTGAACAGACTCTTGCTGCCAACGAGCAAGCAGGTAACTGAAATAGTGGCTTAAATAGTGATTGAGGCGGATGAATTGTGCTGAAAAGGCAGCAGAACTATCAGCACACAGTTTCACAAGTCCTATTCTGTATTTTTTTCCCCCGCCCATCATCCCTTGCTTTCTTTTTTCCTCTTTCACTCTGACTGCCTCTTCTCTCAGGTCCTATCAACAGGGAGATGCGTCACCTGATTAGCACACTGCAAAACCACAACCAGCAGATGAAGGGAGAGGTGGTGAAATTCAAGATCAGGCTGAGAGAGACGCAAGCTGAGCTCAACCAGGTAGGTCAGAGAGAGATGGCAAAGAAATGAAATCGCTATAGGTCACGTTGATAGCGACAAATCAGATTTGTCGCAGAACACAACAGCACATCACACTAAAACACATCTGTCGCCTCTTTAGGTCCGCGCTTCAAAGGGCAACACCATCCTCCAATCCCAGTCCAGCACAGAGATGGACGTGAAGGATGAGACAACCTCGCCTTTGACCCCAGCCATCTCTGGGGAACCTGTGGTCAAGACAGAGCCCGACAACGGCTCCTCCACACCCAGCAGCACTGGTACTTTTTTTTACATCCAGTCTTCTGATACATGTTAAGACACATTAGAACTGTCCTGGTTGACAACTTCTTCTTCACTTTGGGGTTTGTTTGTTTTGCTGTAGGAGCTTCAGTGAAAACGGAGCCTGGAGCAGAACCTGAGGCAACAGCAAAAGAGGAGGACAAAGAGGAGAAGAAAGACAAGGAGGAAAAGAAAGAAAAGGACATTATAAAGAAAGAGGAGAAAGAAAAGGAGCGAGAGAGGCCGACCCGCAGCGGTGGGAGCAGCAGCGTGATGAGGGAAGAGAAGGAGAAGCCGGGGAGCAGCAGCCAACCGGAGGAGTCACCCGGGGAGCGCTTATCTATGGTGGGAGGGTCAAAGAGGAAGGAGATGGAGCAGCTGAAGATCGTCCGAGCAGAACTCAAGTAAGTTGCATGTGTGGAAGTTGGTTTTTATTTAAGATCATGCTGATTTCTTCAAATAGCTGAGGAAAAAAATGTATCTATTCACCCATACCTCTATGAATACATCTAAATATATAAACTACAAATGCACATTACAAAGAAATTATAAACGCTGAAAATGTTGTTGTATATAGATCCTGCCAGCTAGCTAGTGATGACGTGAGGAAATGTTCTGTCCGGTATTTTTTGCCTCTTGAGCTGAAGTTTGAGTGGATTTTGGGAGACTTGATTTAAACACAATATATTTCCTTTGCCTATTGGCAAACAAAATATGTGCCATGTTGATTTGTTTTCAAAGAAATCCTAATATATTTAAAGCACCTTGGTTGAAGGAATGGTTGAAACGTATCGTTTTTGTTGATGCTATGGTTTTTGTAGGTCAGGCTCACATGGAATAGTAGAATCTTGTCTTAATATAAGGCAGGTAATCAAAAAACGTAATCGCTGAGAAGTGGGTGAAAAAGAGGGTCCTAATTGTCTGCAGCATGATTTCTTTTCAAAATCAGTGTGCCGTGCTCTTATTGAGTTCTGACTCTGGACGGTGGCTTTACTGATTCCGGATGATGGAGACAGTTTTGTTAAGACTCTGATCTTGACTGTGCAGGAAAGCCCAGGAGTCCCAGAGGGAGATGAAGCTGCTGCTGGACATGTACCGCTCAGCACCAAAGGAGCAGCGGGACAAAGTCCAGCTCATGGCTGCAGAGAAGAAGTCCAAGTCAGAGGTGATGTGCGCACACACACACTCGCACACACACGCGCACACACACACACACACACACACACACACATTTACACTCAAGTGAACACCGTGAGTGTTCAGAAGCAGGACAATGATGTATATTACAGTGACGTATCTGTTTCCTGTAGAAGTTGGTGTTGATATGATGAAGATTTAATATTAGGACCTGGTCCCATTCATCAATTTCTGAAATGATTTATGGATATTTGTGCTGCAATAGTAATAATCATGCTGATTCCAGGGAGAGGAGCTGCGGCAGAGGCTGAGGGAGCTGGAGGAGAGAGAGAGGAGGGAGGGCAAGAAAATGGCCGACGAAGAGGCATTGAGGAAGATCCGGTCTGTGGAGGAGCAGATTGATATCCTCAACAAGAAGCTCTCTATAGCAAAACAGGTGTGTGAAAGCTGGCCATTTTTGTTTAAATGCACACGCAAAAACCTCTTTCCGCTCTCTTGACACCCTTGTCGCCTCCCTGCTCCCTCTGCAGGAGGAGGACGCACTGCTGAGCGAGATGGACGTGACGGGGCAGGCCTTCGAGGACATGCAGGAACAAAACATCCGTCTGATGCAGCAGCTCAGAGAAAAAGACGATGCCAACTTCAAGCTGATGAGCGAGCGGATCAAGTCCAACCAGATCCACAAGCTGCTAAAAGAGGAGAAGGAGGAGCTTGCCGACCAGCTGCTCACTTTAAAAACTCAGGTGAGTCGCCAGGAAACGCTGTATGGTGCAATGTGCAAGAACGGGAGTTTGTACACACTGGTTTTGGGACATACGCACAGTTAGATTCTACCTGATAACTACCTTCAGTCATTTCTTTCTTTGAATGCACTACGGATTATATTCAACAAAAAAATACAGCTCGTCAATAAATAAATAAAATCCATACAGTGCTTGTTTGTCTATTCCCCAGAATTTCACATTTGTCTTCTAGCTCTAATGCATTTGTCTTTTTTAAAATCTTTTACCATCTTTTACCATCATAATTTCTTTGGGATTGTGTCCATTTGTCAGGTCGACGCACAACTGCAGGTGGTGAGGAAGCTCGAGGAAAAGGAGCGCCTCCTGCAGGGCACCATCAGCACTGCTGAGAGAGAGTTGGCGCTTCGGACACAAGCTCTGGAAATGAACAAACGCAAGGTAACACATTGTTCAGTAATGATGAGCCACAGGTGCATAGTCCTAAAGGCACATTCACACACACACACACACTATGGATTATACAGCATGAGAAGAAATAACATTCCAATTGAGGGAAAATATCAAAAGGAACAACATCTCTCCGTCGTCCTCCAGGCTCAGGACTCAGCTTTGCTGTCGGAGGAGGTACGAACTCAGCTGGAGCAGGTTCAGCAGAGGCTCAACTTGGTCAGAGAGGAAGTCGTGGAGAACAGCATCTCCAGGGAGAAAGAGTCTTTTAACGCCCGGCGAGCACAGGTAACACCCACAAAGAAACACCTACGCGCAGCAAGTAAACTCAAGTCATAAAGCTTCAAAGGGCACATGGACTTAAAAGGCAAAAAATAAGCTATTTTTGAAGAGTTAGAAACATGTTGGTATATACTGAGGATAAGATAGGCTAAATGTTTAAAATGTTTTCAGTAAAACATATCATCTTAAATGCAAATTGTGTTTAACACATAAAGGACAAATAATTGTTTCCTGACTGTAATAAGACTTATGGGATGACTCTCTTTAAATACACTGCATGCTTTCTGATGACAAATAAGATTTGTGGATTGAAGCCATTCGTTTCCGTGGATAAATAGTATGTAGTATAATAGTTATTGGAAGTTTCAGGGTTGTTGTCCTCTACTGAAATGGTGAAAAAGTTCCACATCACTAACATTTTCACCGCGAGGCTAACCGTTGTTATGATGGTGAACATCTGAGTCTCCAGCACTGATTGCTAAAGAGTATTGCATTCATAGCATCTGTTGTCAGATGAAAGTGAAATGTGGACTCCTTTTATTTAAAGGTGTTGACTCTTAACTGTGTTTCAGGAGGACATCTCCAAACTCAGGAGAAAGATCGAGAAGGCCAAGAAACCAGCTGAGAAAATCAGCAATGGAGATGACATCCTAAATGAAGAAATCAACGACTATAAGGTTGGTTTCTGTGATAAAAAATATATTGAACACTTCCTGATGTCACTTATCCTGAGTGCAGAATCAGTTACTGATACAGCGTCATGGATGCTGGTCGGGCTTTATGGCACAGCCGCGTTTTCAATGTCTCAGTCAAACTCCTTTGTTTTCTCCTTTGGTAAATACTACAAGGTTTGCACGCCAACTGCTCTGTGTACTCTCCATCCACAATCCACATCAGGGTTATATAATCGGCCTTCATATCATGTGGTGTGTTCCTGGTTAAGGACAGTTGAGCTTGAAGATATTTGTCCACTCATTACAAACCATTCAGCTCAAGACAAAAATGGCTTCTCAGTTTATTCTTCAAACCATTTCCTCCCCCCCCCCCCCAGGCACGGCTGACATGTCCGTGCTGCAACTCTCGAGTGAAGGATGCAGTACTGACCAAGTGCTTCCACGTCTTCTGCTTCGAGTGCGTTAAGACACGCTACGACACACGCCAGAGGAAGTGCCCCAAGTGCAACGCCGCCTTCGGAGCAAACGACTTCCACCGCATTTACATAGGCTAAAGCTGCGGATACTTTGCGAGGAAACGGGTCAGCAAGATGAGCAGCAGTGCAAACCCTGCCGAGGAAAGACTCACCACTGCGCTCACAAACGCGTACCGCCCCTCCTGTGTGTACGGGACACTATCGGTGGGATATCTCCTGATGATCCCAGCCTCGTAGGTCCGCAGTGATGCTCTGAACAGAAGCTTTAACTTTTTTTACAATGACTGAATTCAGCTTCTCCCATCAAGTATCCACTATTTTACTGTACATTTTCAGATACTGCTGCAGGAAGAATGTAGAGGAATGAGATTCTGAGAGTTTGCATCACATACTGAGGTGTGAGTGTGTGTGTGTGTGTGTGTGTGTGTGTGCGTGCGTGCGTGTGTGTGTGTGCATTTTTAAAAAAGAAAAAAAAGCAATTACTCAAAGCAGTCAACTGAGAAAAAGACGAGCACCGTGAGAAAACACAATTCCTCCCAGTCTAGTGGATGCTTGTATAATGTTGGTGTGTATGTACATATAAACTGTATGTCATTATTTTTTTATTTGAAACCTGCCTCCTCTTGCTCCATCCTGTCCTGAAATCTCTAACCTCCCCTGCCTTGATGCTGTGTCCTTGCTGTACTACTAGTTATTAAACTGACATATCGAGTGTCCAGCTTCTGCTTCCAATGTTTATGAATCATAACGTTTTGGCCTGGTGTATTAAACCACAAGTCCCAGTGTGCCAGTCTGTGTGCATCCTCCTCCCCCTCCTCCTCCCTGAACTTGCAGACGTGTTTGCCGTTAGAAGGGAGCGTCACGCCGGACGGCGGCAAGGGGAGTTTTTCTGAAGGTTGTGCAACATGATCCATCGCAGCAGAGCATTTGATGCAAGCTCGGAGACAAAGGGAACCCAAAACTTGGCTGGAGCAGCAAAACTTCTCCAGACGTCTGCAGCCTCATCTTTTTTTATGAACTTTCTGCTGCATCTGGACTGGTGATCAGATTATCTCGCCCACTGCTCCCAAGCCTTCAGCACTTCTTTACCAAATATAGACCCTCGTTAATGCCGGCGTGTCCTTCACGCAGCGGACCTACATCGGATATTTGCAGCGCTGCCAAAGTTTATAATTATTGGTTTAAAAAAACCCAACCCCTAATCGTATCCGAGTGATCCAAATCAACTGGCGCCGTTATTATTTTAAGATTCTTCTCATATTTCTCTGCCCGTTGAGAACCGATGAGCCTATTGAATTTAAAACGCCGCGGCCAATGACTGCTCTCGACAGAAGCCATTTTTAAGTCTTTGATTTACCAGCCTGCCTCGAGTCGCGGAGCACGAGCCGCGCACGCTGCCCCGGCCGGTGTCCCGTGAACGCAACGTTTTGAGCACATTTCTTTGCTTTTTTTTTTTTTTTTCTTGTCCTCGAACCTCCCGACGATGCCGCCCTGCGCGCCCGGCTCCGGACGCGCCGCGGTTCGGGTCTTCCTCGCCACCTATGCGCTCGCGCTGGCTGCGGTCCGGGCCGGAGCCGAGCGGGCCGAGTACGCCGGGGAGAGTCCACCGGTCACCCTCCGCACCCTGATCGCCGGAGCCTGCCAGGAGGTCCAGCGGTACGCGGAGTCGGTGGTGGGAAGCGGCGCGATACGGTCAGCTGCTGAGGTACAGACAGGGGGCGCACCACCGGTTGATCGCCCTGCACCAGGAAGTGGCTCTACACTCTCCTGTTTCTCTTAACCTTTTAATAGAATACCTTACTGGGTGTTTTGGCTAGTGTTTGCTCTGTCACTGTTCTTGATCAATAACTGTACCTGATCACTAATCTTCAACTCCAACCGTGTGTCATCTCTCTCCCTCCATCTCCTCGCCCTTCACACACGTTTCTCTCCCCCTGATCCCCTCACCTCCTCTGCCCTTCATTCCACGCCTTCTTATATCATCACCCATGCACACCCTTGTCTGCCTCCCTGCCTCCACCCTGCCGTGGCTCCCTTTTCCCCCAGAGTGCAGGGTTGTTTCTTGAGTCATTGCTTGGTCAGGAGAACGTCTATACAGTGGCCATGGTAAGGAACCTCCTGGGTGCCTCCCATCTAGCCTGCCCGGACATGGTTCCTCAAACCGAGTCCTCTCGTGCGCCTCTGTTTGGCTCATGTCACCCTAGAGTTGGTGCAGTGAGTAGGGAGCACGACTGTGGTGAAGCTGTGGCCATATTTGTGTTCCTGTGCAAGTGATATTTGCATGCGAGGCGAGGTCACAATGAAGCCCTGTATTTGTGAGCTTGTAGAGATAAGATCCCGTGCTGGCAGCAGTAGTTCGACATGACTCAGTTGGTAGCTGCGAATGCAAAAAATAGGGAGTGAGCACGATCCTTGGATGAGACATGTATTTTTATTTTTTTTAACGAGCCCCCAAGCTGAAATGGAGCCTTATTCCATCTGAATTTGGTTTCCAGAAAGAAAACCCAGTTCAGAAGGAGAAAAAATGTAATTGAATGATAACGACGAATCCTCCAGGCGGAAAGTAAGACAACAGTGTCGCTGTGAACACACTCCACTGAAATGGAATGTAATAGAGCAGCATTTCTTTGAGGTTTTTGTCAGCTAATGTTACTGTTAAATGCACAGAGAGCTGTCGGTACGGTGTGCAGATCTTTTGCCTTCAATTTGGTTTTTGATCCAGCGCCTGTTTGTTTTGGCTAAGAAGCATTAATATGAGCGTGCATCAGGTAAATTTAAATATAGTGTTTTGTGTTTGGAAGCCCACAGGAAGACATTTTTGTTGAAAATAAAGAGCTGGAAATGATGTAGGCCATTTTATTGCCCTCCATGGCCCTCATCACACCTCTCTGGTGGCTACAGCAGCCTGCCTCTGGCATCCAATGATCGGCCCCCGCTAAAACATTTAAGTCTGTAATTGGTTGGGAAACTGAGCCTTATAATACCAAACAGAGCAGTAAATGATGAAGTGTGTTTTCAGTTGACTGAAGTGACAGATGCTTGACTCTTGCTCTGACAGACTGGACAGTCCCCACGTGTGTGCCAGTGTGTATCGCAACAGATCCAGATAAGATACTTGCCCAACTTACTGAGCTGCCCTTGACCTTGCCTAACAAGGCTACACTGTGTGTGTGTGTGTGTGTGTGTGTGTGTGTGTGTGTGTGTGTGTGTGTGTGTTGGGGGGGTGCACAGTGACTATACAGGAATAGAGAGGGGCACTGTCCAGCTGTCACTTGCATGCACAGCTGTTTGTCCAAGTCAACAATACAACACTTCTTCTATCTTAAGGTGCAGCACTTACAGCCTGTAAGAGTTCTGAATTAATGTAATCATCAAGTCTGTACAAACAGCTGCTGTAAATATAAGTTTGTCTGTTATATACACAGACATATATGGTGTCTGCCTGCGAATTGGAGACAAACAGATCTGTATTCCTTCTCTGCATGGTTGTTAATGTGATCAGAATGCTGCCTGTCTTCATTCTTAACTTGTATATACAAAGTAACACATGTCTCCGCCCTCCCTCCACACCACCACAGTTTTTGGAGATGGTGATCCGATTCCTGGCTGAAGGAGCTGCCAGCGGCCTGAATGTCATCGCTGTTTACGTCACAGAGATCCTCAGGGTCACGGGATTTGATGGTGGGTACCAGGATGGCCCATGGTTATATATGTGTGTGTGACTTAGGCTTTGCTGTATGCTTCGCATTTTCCTCCTTGCATGTGTAGTTCACTGCAAATTGTCTGCTGGAGTAAGAGATCTGTGGCAATGATAGTCTTTAAGTGCAAGTAAAAGCATGCAGCCTTGCCTCTCCTTCAGGCAATTTTCTCTGCCACTACTTTTTGTGTGAGAGTGTTTGCTCCTGTGGCTTCCTGTGTGACAGACAGGTACTTTCAAGCTTTATTCCTTATGAAAATATGCCTAAGCTGGATTTCCTCCCCTCACAGTTGCACTGACATTGCCCCGCTTCACTCCAGAGGGTGTGGCCGCCATCGCCCAGTGGGGTCTGGTGGCCCTCATTGGCTACTGGGTGCTAACCATTGCTCTCCGCCTGTTGATTGGCGTGATGAGACGGGTGTTCTGGGTGGTGAGAACCGTCTTGGCGCTCTGGCTTTTCGGACTGATCGTGATTGACAAGAACGCCACAGCAGACATCACGGCAGTTCGACTGGCAGGTCTGGTGCTGGGGTGTGTCCTGTTGACTCTGCTCACTTCTGGCTCTGAGAAGACTTTTGCAGTGGAGCACCGGCTGAGCTCCCTGGAGGGCCGGTTGAAGGCGGTAGAGAAGAGGAAAGGGGAATAGTGACCAGAGAGGGTGGAGGGGACTGGAGTTAAGATGGACAAACGTGATGGTAATGTAGATTATGGAAATGGTAACATTGTGTGTCAAGTTATTATGGAAATAAAGTCATCTCTGGGATTTTTAATCAGAAATGCTTTTTTTCTTTTCCTTCAGAAAATGCCAAAATATTGAAACCATGTAGAATATCTTTCGGGCGGCAGTGGCTCAGGAGGTAGAGTGGGTCATCCATTACTCCTAGGGGTGGCGGTTGGGTCCCGACTCATGTCCACGTGTCGAAGTGCAAGACACTAAGTTGCTCCAGATGGTAGCAGCACACTGCATCCTTTAAGACTGAAAAAGTCCTCCTGTAATTTCCCCACTTAGCTTCCTAATAAAGGATGATTACATAAATACTGTAATTACTGAAACACAAAGGCAGTGAAAGGCTGCATTAGCAAGACCAGTGAGCGTAGAGGATAGGATGATTCCTCAAGTCAGATCGTAAACTGTTTTGCAGGTATTTGGTCATACACCAAAGTATTTGCCTGCTGGAGGTGCTAGAGGTAAAGTCGGGACCAGCAAAATCATTACATTCCTCCTGAGCACCAAATTTCATGGCAATGCATCCAATAGTTGTTGAGTGCGGAGCTGAGATTAGTCTGGACTCTGGACCAAAGGGGTTGACCAACCGACACAGCGGCATTGCCACCTATATAGACATGCTGCTAGCATGACAGAAAAATATCTCTGGGTGGAAGAATTCTTAGGCTTTTACAAACTGAAGCAATCCACTATCAAGCGGCCAGTCTCACTTCTTATGTCTCAGTTTTGACTCACCACAACCTACTTAGTATCTTCAACCCAGGCCGACCTGTGGCCTGTTGAGTCTGTCCAGTTCCCTGTTGGGTCCCTCCTGCTCACTCAGCTGGAAGCTTCTTTGATCCTCTAAGTTCCCACCAACCATCTCCACCCCCACTGCCACTCCAGCCGGGTGGAACAACCTGACCTGTGTGTCAGAATTATCATTCCAGCTAGCTCACCATGCAGCAGCAAAACTCACTTCCCTCCTACACTGTGCTGTGGGTGCCAAGTGAAATTGTGTGGTTTCACTGTGTCGCCCCCTCACTGCATCATCATGGACACAAAGATAGAGAATGATGTTTTTTCTAGACCTAAATGTTACAAAATAATGATTTGATGATAATCTTATTGTGAAAATAAAATACCTAAAATGAGATGATCTGACTGTGTAAATGGAGCCTTTGACTTTGAAGCTGCTACGATCAATATTTTAGAACAATGGATCCAATGTGAAAGGCCTTCCTTGTACAGGCAAAATCACAAAGACTTATGACCCAACTGCAGTTCCTGCAGCTCCACAGAGCTTTATAGCATCTGTCAGCTCATTGTTTGGGTTTTTCGTCTCACAATGCTACTGTTTTTGGTTGAGTCTCACCGTGTCATTTCTGGCTGCAGCCATCAGTTGTATTCAGTGGAGAATTTAGCAGCTACAGAACCAGATATTTCCCTCAGGAGGTGTTGGGAGAGCAAAGAGAAAGAGAGTAAATATTGGACTAACCTTTACCAGGTGGCCGTAAATCTGACTCCAAAAGAAATGATGATGTCGCTCCAGGTCTGATAAACGTGTAAATAAGCAACTGTTTGCTATCGAGTTCACTATGACAACTTAAAAGGTGACAATACTGTAGTGTCAGGGTCGGTGTATGTCAACAAGGAATCATGGATGTGTTCTGACACATATTGTGACTGGTATGTGCATTTTGATGAAATGTCCTCATCTAATCATCCAAAAGAAACGGTAAAACATACCCATACTGTATTAAACATAGTAATTCATTATTTTGCATTGAAAATCTCCCAGCTGGTCTGACTCGTGAGTCAAATTCCCAAAATCAAGTTGATAAAAGTGAAAATTCTAAAAAATTCAGTTTTTGTTTCAAACTGGCACTCACACTGTAGCTGTTGAGATCATAAAGCAAAAGTGCAGTTTTTGGTGCAGATAATCAGATTTTAAATGCCTCTGTAACACCTAACCTTAAACCTTCTATGTATAATTTAATCTGGTCACAGATGCCCGATTATGTGATCAAGAGTATAAGATTTTAATTGCCCATGATGACTCACAATTGATATTTTGATATAATCATCAGGTAACTATGAATAGAATTTTCCCATTCATTTAAATTTGGAAATGTTATTAAATGTTGTCATCTAAACAAAGAACAGTATGGATCAGTAGTAAAGTGAAGACTCATCTTAGGGCAGTTTGTGTTTTGTTGTCTCATAGTTACAGGTTTCATCTTATTTGATAAAACATAAAAAAAACACCAACGCGTAAAAATGATGCGTCACACATGTATAACAAGTGACATGCGCACAAGGCAGCCTAAGCACGAGCCATGCACGTGCTCGACACAACACAGTGCTGCCAATGGTTTCATGTTATTCCATCGACGGGAAGCATAGTGACGTGCCTACAAAGGCAGGAAAGACTGCTAGCTGGTAAATATGGATGAAAACAATGCAGGTTTGGCAAATGTTTTCTGAAGAAGGAAATGCACGAGACATGTTAAGCCTCAAGGACACACTCACAAAACTCCATGGGGCACCTTTAATTTGGAGAAACACTGGAGAGAAAACCACTATTGCACTTTTATTTATCGAGTGTGTGTGTGGGCTGCAGGGCATACTTCAGAATAAGCTGGTGGCACAGCCACAGTAGGAGGATTGTGTATCTTCAGAGTGAAGCGACACATAACATTAGTGGAGAGGGATGAGAATAAACGAGAGGAGAAGTTCTCTATGAAATGCAACACACACTAACCAGCGGGCTGGCCGGAGTATAAGAAGGAAAGAAAGATGTCACCCCATTTGGGAACTTGTGATGGTAATTTTATGACAATTATATGCAGAAAGATTATTTTGTTGGGTTGAGAAAACTGTACAACTCTTTGGGTTTATGCAACCACTTTGGATAAAACAAAAGCTAAAAACAAAAGCTAAAAACAATAAGTTTTTTTATGACAAGGTGATCTGACACCATTATAAAACTCAGGTTACTTACACTTTATTTCCAGTAACACCACAAATGCCTTTCTGATCTCTGACCTCGAAGCGTCCGCTGCATGACGTTTGTAAGCTATTGTTTGAAATCTGACATGGCTTTAACAGCTCAAAAGGTACGCAATCGAGGTTATCCAAAGCCTGGTGCAGCCTGCCTTGACGAGCTATCTGAGTCTCTCTCATTTCATGGTCACTTCCTCGGAAGAAGTAAATGCTGCAGGAGTTCGGTTCCAGGCCATCAAAGGTGAAGCTGAAGCTTTCACCAGTACTCTGTGAATATGTCCTTGTGGTTGCTGGAAGAGTGGACCGCAAGTCAAAGGATATCAAAGTGATTCTACAACCCAAACTCAGCTGCAACTGTGATCATCTTAAAAGAACTGTCAGACATTTTGGGAAATATGCTTAATCACTTCTTGCCAAGAGATAGATGAGAGGATCGATACCACTTTCACGCCTGTACGGTGAATATAAAGCTACTGCTAGCAGACGGATAGCTTAGCCAAAATGTCGAACCTTTAAATTCATGTAAATTACAATGAATTAGAGAGAGGCCACTGTCTCTGAGTTACATTAAATATCACATAGAAACCCATCACCTGACGCCTACTGTCCTTTATGGCTGGAGGGTCCTGAGTTGTACTTAGGGTTGAACTCAATGGTCTGAAGTATTTCTGTGCAATCTCATCCTGTATGTGTTCCCATACTCATAATTCTCATGAGAGTCCTAGAGAGGAAGACAACAACAACAAAAACCACCGACTACAAAACTTGTGAATGGATGTTAACATTACCAGACCTTTTTTTGCTTTATTTTTCAAAATTATTTGAACATGCATCTATATTTTAGCATGACTTGGTTTCCTTACGTTTGACTAAAATATATTGAAATGTGAAATTTATTTAGCAACCTTTGTGAATAAGTAATGCACCTGGAATAACTTTTAAGTGGATGCACATGTACTGTATATCACCATCATATTATACAGTATGTACTAACTATACGTTTACTTGAATTAGGGCCACAGGTGAAATAGTTTGTTGACTTTATTCTGAGAATTCTCACCTTAGTCTCAGAATTGTGACTTTAATCTCAGAATTCTAAATTAACAATCAAAGAAGTCAGAATTCTATAACAAAAGTCAGAATTCTTAAGTAGCCGCCTACTGATAAACTTGTATTTAAAATTATTTAGCTCCCTTCATTCACCCCCATTCTCTCAGGTCTGGTCCAGCGGATGGGGTTCAGGTGGATTAACACAGAGGCTTTTCCTATTTTGAAAGCGTCTAGAATGGAGTAAAATAGACATCAGTTTCAATTGCAGGTAATGGCTAGATACTCATAAACCTGTGAGGTGTAAGTCTCACAGTGAGAAGGTTTAACACTGTCCTGTTTTAAACAGGAGACGGTGATGCAGTTATTGAAATGCTGCACAGAATCATGAAAATAAAAAGCATGATTAACATTATTTATGCAATGTGCTCTTTGAGGAAAATGATTGACTTCTCTTTTGTGCAGATTGACAGTGACGTCATCGTGATGGATGATGCAGCTCTGGAAAATTACATCCCCTCCAATAGAGACCCGACTTGCCCTCTTCAATTTCTGCAAAAGTCTCCTCTCAAAATGAGTAGATTACATCAGTTTTTCTGCTCACAACAATGCCTGCAGTGACGGATATGGATGACTTAATCAAACTACTTCAGGCTTTCTTTCAGTACATAACAATCAGATAGTAACAGTGTCCGAACTTTGAAGAGAAATTTGTAGAATTCTTGGCCTGTTCAGAAGGAAGAACCAGTCTGACTTGGAAGAAGTGCTGGCTTTACAGCACATTATCAAATTGGTTGATCCACAAGGTGTGGAATTAAGACGAGCACGATGCATGAGAAGATGTCAGTGCAGCTGCAGAGGGCCAAGTGCGCTTTGGCACATGAACGGCTACGATAAGTTAAAGGCCTATGGAATTGCCATCAATGCCTGTATAGGTGGTTTTACCCGCTACGTGTTATAGATGGAGTCCTATACTACGAAGGGAAATCCTAAAGTAGTTGCAAGCTACTTTATCAATACAGTTTCGTGCAAAGGTGGATGTCCTGAGAGGATTTGTGCAGACAGAGGAACGGAAAATTGCTGTGTAGAAGAAATGCAGATGTTTTTGCGGAGAAACCACCCAGAGAGTTTAGCAGGGGAGAGAAGTTTCCTTTATGGAAGAACAGCCAGCCAGCGCATTGAGGGATGGTAAGTGACTGTTGTCTGTGAAGCAAGTGGAATAAATACAAATATATCCATATTGTATTAAGTAATTAGCTTTAACGTACCTGACTCCAAATGTACTAAGATACTGTACAAACACAAGATGCTCACTTGTTTAGAATGTTGTGTGATTCTCATATGTTCTCAAAAAGGCTAGTTAGTGCTTAAACAAAAACCACCTCTACAGTCATAAACTACATGCATTCCTCAACGGTAATAAATTAACAATTCAAATTAAAACTAACATCTGAAAAACTAAAGATCCAAATACAGATCTAGTTTTGTGTTTAGTTTACATGTGAGTCATAAAATGGGAGACATGCAGACGTACTCAAGTTCATGACTTGCATGCGTTTTTGTAAAAGTCAAATGTATTCACAGATTTATGATAACACATACTCGTAATGGGGTTAAGTGCTGTTGGAAAACTGTAGCCGTCCCGTGACACGACCCCATCCGTTACTCTTTCAGTGCAGAAACCGACATTTTGCATGGAAAATCTGTATTTCACGTGGAACGCATTACTTAGAGAAAGAAACTTGACTGTGAATAAAGGTTTTCAGGGCCTTTTACCAGCAACATGAAGTTAGACAGTTACATAGAACATTCTCCACTGTAAACTTGCATTGTAAGCTTATGTATGCAACAATAGTGTAATGTAACACTGCGAAAGGAGACCATTATACTATCTTACAATTTTACCGCAGATACTTCCACAATGTAAAATAGTTTTATATTGGTTGCAGTTAAATGCATTTTTTAATAATTACTTTAGTCTATTATCAGTACTTTTACTTAATTGCATATGTTTCTATTGTTATACTCAACAAAATGTTGTAGTTGTCAATGTTGATGCAAAGATTGTGGTTAAGATTTAATTTGATACGTCTTTTTTTTGGGATAGGCTTTTCTCTAGAGTGACTTCCCCACAGAGATGGAGTTCAGCATCTTGCTCATGGACACTAGTTGACAGGAAGAGCCAGAAATTGAACCATTAATAGCCTAGATTAATGGTTTAACTTCACTGCCACCTGAACAGCTGCCCCCCAGACTGGATACTACTGAACATGTTCATTCTCATTTCTGATGTTATCTCCACTCAGCTGCAGCCTTTCTCTGGGATTTAATACAGTCCAATGAAACTTTTTTCAAGTATAGTTACACAAATATTTGTATCACATAACAAATGCCACTATTTTACATTGATTTCATGGCCTAAAGACCAGGGCTCTTTCCCAAAGACACGAGAGCTTATGGGAAACCAAGCTTGAGCTCTTACACAAGATCTACAAATACACACAAAGAGAGTGAAACAGTTTCCAGGTGTAAGACTTTGTTCAAAGCATAAAACAGATATCCCACATAATTTTCAGACACATTGATTTATGAAGCTGAAGGCACAAGTGTTTGAAACAACCATATAAAAATTGTAACTTCATTAACTTGTTTTGATGTTTATGAGTGTTGAAGTCGGCTTGACTACAGTTTTGAGTCTCTAAAATATGCTACATTGACTCACTTTCAGTCTTTATTCTAACATCTACATTCTCATTTATAATCAAGGAAAAAATAACAGCAGCATGAAGGAAAGGTCATTCCTTTCACCTTAAGCTTTCAGGATCGGAGGAGAGATAAAAAATATGGGCGTGGACAAAAGTAGAATGCAAAGCTGCCTCACTGAGGTGTTTCACAGATTAGCCAAGCTGATGAACATGGAAGTTCTGTGTGCAGCTCACAGACATCAGGGCATATGATTCATAATGAAATTAAACCTTTTCACTGTTTGTCTGCTTGTTGGAGGACTTTAAAATAGTATGTTCAAGTTTCACAGCTCTGTTGTTCTTGAGCTGTATGTTACAACTAGAAATTCAGTTTCTATTCCTAAAAGTAACAGGTTACTGTAATATAAAAATACTATATTACAAGTCCTGCATTGAAAAAGTCACTTAAGCAAAAGTATAAGTAGTATTAGCTAAATGTATGTAACGTATCAAAATGACAAAAAGAATTACCCCGATTGTTGTTATACTAACATACTATTATACTATTTGATTAGTAGCCTAATACTAATGTGTAAGTAGCATTTTACAGTTGCTGTTGCTGGTCGAAATTAATGGTAGTTTTAATTTATTTACATCATATGTGCTATGCTCGTACTAATATGTACGTACAATTTTAATTTGAAAATTAACTTGTCAAAATAAAAAATGCAACATTCCCTCCTGCATCGTAGCGCAGCAGAAGTAAGTAGCACTGACTGAAGTGCCGAAGTAACAAACCATGGAGCCTCCCTCAAATCTGTGCTTCGGTGCAGAGCACGTCTCTGCAGAGCATTTCATAAGTGGGCTCTGCACACAGCCCAGCTGTAGCCGTGGCTCTCTTGCGCTGATAGCGTGCGTGTTGCGTCCGGGACCTGGCAAAAAAAAAACAAAAAAAAAAAATGACGCAGCGTGCTACGCATCTTGCGTAGGTGCTGCGGGGAATACAGCCCGTCTTCGCCCTAGATAGAAGAAGGGGACCGATGCGTTTGCGAGGACGCTGTTATCCTCTCAGACACGTTCACATAAACGGTCAAAAAGAATCCATCGGTGGGCTTATTGTGCGCACACATCCTGCAGGTGAGTGCAGACTGGATGCGTCACAGACTGGGATCGTGTGTGTTATTAACACGCGATGAACTGCATCTGTATGTTATTGTTCATCTGGAACACGCAGGACACCTGAGTGGGCTTCAGACGGGCCGCCGTGGATCAGGCTGTTGACCACATTTAATTCTTTTTGGATGTACGCAGCGTGTGCGTCGCTGTGCAAATATCACCACAGTTGTCTGTGAGCCCCCCCCGCTGTGCGTCCTGCTGACTGATGGTTGTGCGTCCGAGCGAGTGTTGTGAGCTCGCAGCTTCCGGACGACGGTGGGATTGAATGGCCACCGTGTTTGTACATCAATCTGGTTTGTCTTCACAGGAGAAGATGTCCTCTGCGCTACTCGCGGCCCTGTTCACCCTCCCTCTTGCTGTGTGTAAGTTACTGAATATCATTTTCGTGCAGCTTTTAACAAGACACCCTTTGGTTTTTATACGTTGTAACTAATAGCTGAAATAATTGTTAATTAACCTTTTACCACTCCTAAGAAACACGACTGGGAAAATGCCTTTGACTGGTGTTTGCTTTATTATTTTGGCAGTGAACATTAATGTTCAAACCATCATGATCAACTAATACTAATTTGGTTTCTCTTATTTTTGATGAGCTATATACTGTTTCCATATACAAATGTTAATAGTCACAGATTTCTCACTTTCCAAGAAGCCGACAGCCATAGCTACTAAGTCGTGTGCAATTATAAACGTCATAAAGGGTTCTTGACATCATCTGTCAAGTCAACAGTAAATGTTAATTCCTTTTTAATAAACGGATTATGGTCCCGATAATCTGCAGCTGGGTTCCAGGAAGTCGGAGGTCAAACGGTCCCATTTGAGGACCTGTATTTCCCAAAAACATCAGGAAAGAAAGTAGCACTGTAGATTTGGTAACCTATTGATTGTTAATATAATTTAGTTTATATGTTCAACACTTTTCTCAACAAAAAGTTACAAAGTGCTTTACAGATGAAGCAAAACAAGCAAATCAAAAAGTCAAGTGCAAATAAAAGCAAACCACGAGATCAAAGATTTAAAAGTTAAAAGAGGATAATATAACGCTTCAAGGATGGAAAGGTAAATCTGCAAGTTACATTAAGTGTGCATAAAAGCTTTCTTACAAAATAGTATTTTAGGATGTAGCCTGTCTAATATCAATGGGCAGAGTATTGCAAAGTCCTGGGGCTCTAACTTCAAAGGTCCGGTCACCTTTTGTCACCAGCCTTGACCTGGGGTCCGGTCCACCGATCTAAGGATGCACACGGTCAATAAATCCATGATATAATTTGGAACAAGGCCATTTAGTGCTTTAAAAGCGATATCATTTTTAAATCCAGATAAAATTTTTCATGGAGCCAGTGTAAATTGGTTTGCGCAGAGGAGATCTGTTCGTATTTGTTGGTGCCAGTTGTAGTCCGGGCAGCTGCGTTCTGTGTTCATTTTTTACAATTTTCCAAAAAATGACATGACAACTTGTTCATCAAGACAGATCTGCAGCAGAAATTACACCAAGATTACAAGCAGTAGGCTCGATATTTTTTGTCAGGCAGCCTAACTTGCCATTAAAAAGGCTGTTACATTTTGACTGATTTATCATTAATTTCTAGGATGTTTTGGGACATTCAGCATTCAATATCAGTGAGCCATGCGAGTAAATTAGCGATGCTATAATTAGTGTTACTGGAATTGAGTGGAACAAAGCTGCAAGTCATCTGCGTAACAGTGATGGAGAACATCTTGGTTCTGTATAACCTGAATAAAGAGCATGCATATTGAAAATAAAAGTGGTCTAAGAATGGACCCTCGGGGGGACACCACACTTAAACTTCGACTTTGCATAATTACTGTACACCTTACAAACCATTTACAAATGTAATTGTAAACTATGAAAAAGCGGTACCATCATTTCTTCAGTGATACTCTAGTGGCAGGTGTAAGCATTGTGCTGTAGAAGATTAACAATAATCATGTTGATTCTGGTTGGGGGGGGGGGGGGGGGGGGGGGGGGGGGGGGGGGGGGGGGG
>JAVQJF010084992.1:0-52008 GCA_036023855.1 Gadopsis marmoratus | reverse complement strand
CCCCCCCCCCCCCCCCCACACACACACATACAAGCGCGCACATGCATGAGAGCTTGTTTGAGGTCATGCTGATTGACCTCCCATAACAGCTGCTGTAAAGGTGACCATAGCTGGACATAAACAATAACACAGGCTCACCTCCTGTGTAGCAGGTGTTAAAAGGGTAGACAGGGTTCATGTTCTGGATGCAGCGGAACAGGGTCACATTCTGAGCCTCGTCTCCCACTACATTCCTCTTCCTCCGGATGACCACGTGACCCATTGCGAAGGTGCCGTCCATGTAGTAGACCTGAGCACATCAGAAATACTGGGTTACATCTATGAGGTATGGCCCAGCCATGAGTTTTGACACATGGGTGTTATAGCATTTGCTACTTAATTTATTATGCATGCATCTCCTCTTCTTTATCTGACCTCTCTTTAAGGTCTGTTAACCAGCTTGCATGCTTAGATCGAGCTACCGTGTATGTAGACACTTTCCCCTCCTGTGTCAAATCTGGTGATTGGCAAACAGACTTGCAGCTCCGCCCTGTGGAAAAACTACGAAATGACATCAAACAGACCTACCTGACTGTACACAAAGTAGAAGCCCTCCTCTCTGACTAACATGCTGTCTCCATCGGCCTCCAGGGCAGAGCCTCTCCTCAGCCCCGTCTGCCAGGGGATACCTGTGTACTGCATCGTGGACAATTCTGATTCAAGAAATAAGAATATATTAGAAAACACGTCAAAGCAACTAAAGCTAATAATCTATCCCAAAAGCGCACCTGTTTGGATTCAGTTAGTGGAGTCACTGCATATGTTTATATACATTTTAGCATTAAATATATATTGACTCTATATTAATGGGTATATTTAAACTAAACTTGCAAGGTCGGAGAAAAAGTAACATGAAAAGGGCCTGGGCTGGAATGGGCCTGGAATACTTTACCTTTCCTGAAGGTTTTCCTGCTATTGTTTGCCAACAACTGCAGGCAAGGCTGAGAAACTGTGTCAAAAGATCAGAGAAAATTGACATGGTATTACCGGTCAGCAGTTTCTTCACATTGCTTATTCCATGGCTTTTTTTCTTCTGTTCCTTCCCTTTGTCCTTTTTGGCCAAAATTCCACTGACAATGTCGGCACTCAGCAGTGGTCTACTGTAAGTATTGTCGTCCTGTACAGCCCAGGGTTGTTAAATAGCTTGAGCTGATGGTGAGTACATTCACACCAGTACTTTGAATAATGAGCACTAATAATAATAATGATAACTTTATTTATATAGCACCTTTAAAAAACAGAGTTTACAGTGCTTTGACAGACAAAGCAAAAACTGGATACTCAGAAAGCAATAAAGCAGAAAGCATTAAAAGATAAAAATCAAACAAAAGCAAGAGAACAGTTTAATAAATTCAAAAACTGAAACCAATAAAAGCGATAAAAATACAATATAAAGACGACATCACATCTAAGCAAGTCTATAAAAATGGGTTATAAGCAGTGATTTAAAAGAGGTCACTGACTCTGTAGCCTTATGTCCTCAGGCAGGTCGTTCCAGAGTCGAGGGGCCCTGATGGCAAAAAGCACAGTCACCTTTAAGCCTCGACTCTGGAACAGCCAGAAGGGCCCCGCCTGAGGATCTAAGGCTGCGAACTGGCTCATATGGGGTCAGAATTTCTGCTATATAGCTTGGGGCCAGACCCAGGCGTGCCTTATAATGTATGTGATCAGTAAAATCTTAAAATAAATTCTAAATCGAATGGGGAGCCGATGGAGAGAAGCCAGGATCGGGGTGATGTGATGTCTTCTGTTAAATCCAGTCAGAAGCGTTCTGAACTAGTTGGAGGCATTATGCCACCACATCAGACTTGAGTCACTAGAATATGAGTTTGTTTTAAGGTGGACAAGGTTTTTTGGGGAGTTAGGATTTTCTGAATCAAGGTTCTAAGGACAGAAGCTGCGAACAGATCATAAAGCTGAGATTTGTGATTTTGAACTATATAAATAAACTTGACTTGGAAAAGGTATAGAAAACATCATAATAAGGAATGGATTGAAAACCTTAATCACCACCTTAAACACAAGAATTGGAATAAGTCACGCCTCTTTATACAGCTCTGGAAAAAATTAAGAGACCGCTCTAAATTTTCCAAAGTTCGTTTTACTCAAACACATACCTATAAATAGTAAAACCAGAGAACTGATCATTTTGCAGTGGTCTCTTAATTTTTTCCAGAGCTGTATATTACTCAGCCTTGTTTACATGTGAACCAATGGATTCTTGCACTGCAGGCAAACTAAAGGAACCAATAACGGCATCTTGTGCATTAACAGTGAACTGTCAGGTGCAGCCTGCTGCGTCTTACCTAATGTTTCTGTTCCAGAGACCAATCTTTTCCTCCTGATCTGGGTGAAAGAATGTGGAGGCCCAGGTTGGATCAGCGACTCCTGGTTGCTTCTCCTGCTGCTGCTATTGTCAGTCTGAACAGACACAATAAAATCAATACATGCTGGTAAAATGCTTGTCTTTACAATCCTGTGCAGATGGGGTGTCTGCTGTTGTATCCTTAAGGACCAGTTGTCTCTCACCTTGCCTCCATGCTTGACCTCTGGTCGCTCTTCTCTCCTGCGAGAGACCTCTGATTTGAGTTCCTCTACCTCATCTCTAAGAGCCATCAGTTGGTACAGGGACAAAGCTGAAAAAGAGGAGGAGATGACAGCAGCTAGCGTCAGCAGGAAAACAGGCCAGGACAGCCTCCCTTCACCTGCCCTTTGTCCAGTCCCAGGCTCCACACCTGCCAAGACTGCCATCGCGGGGCCCATACAATCTCCCGAGAGCTCACACCGGCAGCATGACCGGACTCGGTCCTGAACTTCGCAGCCTCTCTTCTGACACACTTGTGCTAGGAATGGTGTATGTTTGCTGCTGTATTCAATGTTTCCTCTACAGCGTTACCTTAATTCTTGTCTAAAAGCTCTAATGACTTCCTTAACTCTCGCTTTTGTCCTTCAGTAGTCGGTTCCAGTTCAGTCTGAGGGACTACGCAGAACGAATACAGTACAAAAAAGGGCATAACAGCTTCCCCTCTATTGTTCCGCTCAGCTAACCACACTCACAGCTTCCTGCCTGACCAGCGGCCCTGACAAATCTCTCTCCCCTTTCTATCCATCTTGCTACTTGTAAATGATAAAACACCAAATTCAGCTACTCTGCATTCTAACAAATAACATGTGATCACTACAGAGTGGAAACAGGAAGGACAGTCATGGCAGTTAGACTAGTGCAAGTCTGGTGGGGAAATAGGGTGACAGCTTTCAGACTAAGGAAGAGAAATAGACATCATTGACACCATTACATTTGAATTTGACAGCTAGACGAGGAAGAAGGAAGAAGAAGTGCAAAAATGACTTTGAACGGCAACATAAGATAGAAAAACTAACAAACTGGGATTCCCAGAATATAAAAAGTGAAGTGATGCCAAGTTACTTGGAAATGGAACAGTCACATTAACGACGCTTGTTGAAAAAATTAAATTAAATCAAACAAGCAATTTTAATGTATCAATTTATTGCATGTAACAGTACAGAAAATAGAAAGTGAAAATGTATGCTTACAAAATAAGTTGTCAACATTGTTTTGATATACAAAAGAAAGATTACTCTAAAATGGAAAATCCCTCAAACTTCCTGCTTGATACTAAAGATTATGATGAATCATTCAGTTGTCTGACTGCTCAGAAATCCAATCAATGTTTCGTCAATGTGGAGACACTGGAAATCATGGCAGATGTACACAAACAACGTCAACACTGTGCAGGTTCATTACTGAAATTTGCCAAGACTCAACATAACCACATACCAGCTTGCAAATGCACATTCCAAATTATGCCAACAGCATTGATTCCACTCTATTCACAATCATATAAACATATATTCCATAGTGCTTTTGCACAATCCCTGGCTAATGGTTTGCTTTAAAAAACTGACATTCAGTTTGAGTCCATTTCTTTTCATCAACAGGGTGTTGGGCAACAATACATTTGGCTAAGATAAAAACCCAATATTCTAGTTACTGTTAATTTTGCTTTAGGCCAGCCCCAACAACAATAAATCAAGTGAATGAGTTCCAACATCTGTTCTTAGATGAAGAGATGACGCAGTGCAAACTAACAGCACAACATAATACATAATAGATAAGAGTCATATCCGGATTGCCCAGTGTGCTCTGCCGACATATGATGGGATAAAAATCATTACATTGAATGCATCTAACTCAGCCTATGGATTTGATATAATACAGAAATGTCTGACTGTTCCGTGCCGCTATTAGCAAAACATAAAATGGGAGAAAAGCCCGTCTATACACTTCTGATAAAGCACACATGTTCATTTAAGACCACAATTTACATTCGTAGCAGTCTTTAGACCATTTTTCAAGTTCTTATCACATTTACACAAAACAATTTGGTCTTCTGATGTTTGTTAAATTCCGTTAAGCATACTGTTTACAAACAGTATGAAATATGGCTAAGGAGATCCGTATTCAAATGGCTTTGATACCACTGCAGTGCAGCATGCTGCATTTGGAAAGCAAGAGCAGATCAAAAGTGGTTTAATCGCCAGGCTGTGCTCCACCCCCCTGGAAGACATGCAGGAAAGGTTAATTAGCTCATTAAAAGCCCTCCAAGTGACTAAAGCCAGTTTGCCACATAAGCATGGCCTGAGATGAGAACCCAGAATCCTCCAATTAACAATTATGATGCTGATAATAGCTAACAAATAATTACAACTTTTTATTAAAAATGCTCACACGTCTTTTCAAGATTTTAGATCTTAATACTCACATGCCCATATGTATGTTGAAAGGCTGTAATCACTCCTCCTGTCTGTACTGGCCATTGTGAAATCCCTTGCTAGTGCGATTACAGTCCTCTAGTCCTCTTTGTGTGTAAGAATTAATGGATAAGTTAATATGAGGCTTACGCATTTTCCCACACCGTTTCCTTGTTAATCCGAGTGGAGGTACAGTAACACAAATATTTTCTACTCAACAAACTTGAAATACGTACTTGATTTGTCTCACTCAAGACTGCTGACTGCACACATTAGCTTCTGCTCAACCTCGGAACATTTTTTTTTTTGCATAAAAAGAGGACTGCGTATTTTGTCCTCCATCTCATCTAGTGGATTTATGTACAGATATATACAGTCAGTGTGGACAGGAGGATGACCGGGACCAATAACTCTTTCAGTGCACATATGTGGGCATAGGTATTAAGAGTATTCAGAGAAATTTGAACCCATCCTTTGATCGCAAACCACACAGAGCAAACGCAAACTACAGGAGCCAAAGTTGCTCAACAGCAACTTGAGCCCATTTGAGAGTGAAGACTATCCCGTGTGCTAGTTGTGTTTAACAGGACACAGTATCAGTACCTTATCCCGTACCACACTCCCTTATATCGCACTGAAACAGAAATAATATCTCAAGAAGTTATTCCTGATAAGCAGAAGAAAAACACACGTCAACGTTATCTTACTGACAATTTCATCACCAACATCAGCCAACACTTTTTGTGGCTGAATACAATTGTTCAGCAGCACAAGTTTTTTATGCTATTGTGCAAAGAAAACTTTCAAGGGTACCGTATGTATAAATATTGATCACTACAATGTCAGGTCATGCCAAGCTGCTGCAAGTACTCTAAATATTGTTTCTCAGCAAGAGGGGGAGAGAAAACACCCTTATGCTCCTCGAAGTATTACTCAGATGTTAACCTACATAACTCAACACTTGGGTAAATCTGAACAAAAGAGTGCAATGTATTAAAGATATATACACACACAGTAGAGGACTACATATTATCAGTGTTTAATTTTGTATATTGAAAGATGTGTAATTTTAATTGCAGTAGTCAGTTTTCACTGAAATATTGCAGGTCCTTGTATGGTAATTAACTAAGAGAAATTGTTTCAGTGATTTTAATTCATTTCAGTAGACCCATTAATTACAGCAAATTCTTGTGGTAATGACATGTCTTACAGTGTGGGCATGTATGCTGTGGCTTCATTCATTTTAAGGTCATAAATACATGCATTCATTGCTGTAACACAAAAGAACCCATGAGGGCATCGTTACCCTCTTAAACCCTTAAAATAGTTAAATCAGTTTAACAAATGTTACATTTACAGAAAGGTAAAAAGAGTGAAATAAAATAAAAACCCAGACAAAGCATATAAAAATGTACATTCTTTCCAAAAATCTATTAAATACACCCAATCAATTTCCATGATAACCTTCACTTCCCCCAGCCTACAACCTGTTGTCAACAGTCAGTCCCCGACTGTTTTTAATTCTTTTCAGATAATGGTGACACTAGCGGAGGGCTGAGCACTCTCCTCATGGGCATGGCTCTTCAGCAGGTCTTTCATGAACTGCTCCAAAGCAGCAAAGTAGCCCTGACACTGCCATGTGTCGTTGTGCGTGCCCTCTGGAAAGATTGCCAGGCGTTTAGTCCGCGCAGGAGACAGCTCATACAGTTGCTTCATCATGACGGGAGGGATGAGCTGGTCTGACAGACCAGACACAAAGAGCGAGGGCATGCGGCACAGCGCCACCTGCCGATAGGAGAGAAACTGATTCCTATAGCACCACAAGGGCAGCAGGCGCATGGGCAAGAAGGAGAAGAGTGTCGCTGCCATGTGGGGGATGCTGAGGAAGGTATTTTCAACAATAATGGCTGCTACACGGTGAGGGTTGACTGATGCCAAGCGCACAGCCACAGCACCCCCCAGTGAACGGCCAAACAGTACCACCTTAGTCTTGTCCAAATCAGGACGGGTCATGACATAGTCCAGTGTGGCCTCGGCATCCAGGTACAGTCCATCCTCACTGGGCTCACCCTCACTCTTTCCATAGCCACGGTAGTCCAACAGAACCACGTTGGCTTTGAGATTGACCAGCATCAGCAGGGCGTTTGGTACCCTGTGACCGATATTACCTGCATTACCATGGAAATAAAGAATGGTAGGTGGAGCAGAGGAAGTGGGGCAGCTTTGATTGCCAGGTGCAACTCCAGGAAGCATGTCACCGCCTGTGTAGCGAAGCAGGATGAGGTTAAGTTTCACACCGTCCTTGGTGCGAATGTGCACATTCTCATGTGGGATTCCTGTTGGCATGGGAACATAAAGGCGAGAGGAGGAGGGCTGGTCAGGGAAGTAGAGGAGCACATCCTGAAATTTGTAGAGGATGCCCGCCACAGAGGCTAGGATAAGAGCTAGGAGAAAGAATCCTCCATACAGGTGGAAGGTGAGGATGAGGGCCAAAAGGGAGACTCGACAAGCACCCCAGGACCAGGAGGCCAGAGTCAGGGTACAACGCTCCATTGCCCCCCACAGCCGCCACGGCTTCTCCATAGCTTCACAAGAGCCGAGTCACACAACACACACTCTGCATACAGAGAAAGAACGAGAGAAAGAATACAGGGGAGAGAAGGGAATGTGGATGAATATATATGTATGTTTCAAAAAACAGTTTTAGTTCATCTACAACAAAATGGTCTGACAAAGAACACAAATCGAGTATTTAAAAAAATATATATATATACATAAAGCATCAAAACATAATGCACATTAACTTAATTATCAATTAGTCAATTTGTTTGCAGTTTATTTAATATAAAAAAGACTGACAAATACCCATCACAAGTTACCAGGGCTCAAAGTGATGGTGACAAATTGTGTCAATAAGAGCAAAATTCTCTAGTAAAAATGCTACTGTTAATGTTCATCCGATATGGGGATGCACTCAATAAGGTTTGTGGAATGCAGTCCTGTTAATTCAGAGGTATATTCTACACTTTGCAGCTAGCTAGATATGCGTTAGCGCAGTAACAGTATGTGCCATTTCTGTAGGTTATATAATATTTAAAGAGCCACTGGTACTAAACCAATGTAATTAAATTACAACTCACAACGGTGTTATGCAAAGATAAATGCTAAAAATTGGTTGCTTTTATCATATATATATGGAGCAAAGATAGTGGTTATTTTGAGGTTGGTAGGAGGATAACTTCCCTTTCTCACAAGGGGGACTTGTTATACTGAGGTACACCATTATCCCTTCAAATCAGAGGGTCAAATCAGAGACAATGGCCATTAAAATACTTGGCAGGGTTGACCCCTAACAGCCATAAATTGATTAACACCCTCACAACCAAAAAGCCCTTTGTGCCACTGATTCTGTCACTCAAACCATTCAGCTACTGGGAACAGTACTGACCATTTCCTTCCTGCGTTTGGGGCAAAACGCCATAAAATACCATGTGACTATGTGCCTGGAATAACTGCAGCTGAATCAATCCCAACAAACATTTGTCTGTCAATCCGTTACAAGCAGATGGGAGTGGTGCTCACGCCCAGTCCTGGAGTACCCTAGCATAACAATCCACCCCCATCTTTCCCTTCTGTACCCACACCTGATTATGTGGATCTGATGTATTCTGCCAACTCCAACTTCACGTAATCAGCTGTAGGCAGAGTAGAAGCAGACGTAGCAAGCAAGTATATATGCAGCGACGGGGCTCCCCCGTCAGGAATACGTTGAATTAACGTGCATGTTGCTGGGAACAAACTGAGGACACACTTACAAATAATACAAGACTGAAAAATGTCTTGACGCCACCCACAAAGACGAGATGGTGACAGCTGCCGCCAGCCTGGTGAAAAGCACATACAGTACGATTAACGCTATGAGCGCTTTGACAGTTAGCGTTAGCCAGCTAGCGTTACCTAACGTTTAACGTTACCGGCAGCTATCGATAACCAATCTATTTCTGAACTGTCAAAAAAAGCTGTCACGCCAGAGACGGCGGTACACCAAGCTTTGAAGTTAGTGACCACAAAACCGAACTAAATCCTATTAAAATTAACATTATACTTGGCTAGCTGCGGGTTAGCTCCCTAACAAGCATGCTAACTGTTAAGCTATCCTTCGTTCCCATAGCTGCTAGTGCTATCAGCACTATCACAGCGTTTTAAATTAGCCATCTATCTCTTCCATGGTTAGCAAGTGAACCACATACTCACCCTTCTGTCATTTTCAGCGCCTCAGCTGCATGACTTTTTTTTTTTTTTTACAAAACAATGACACCTAGACAGCACAGTCACTGTCATTCAGCTCTGCAAGCAGTTAAGTAAATTATAGTAAAAGTTAACCGGTGAGTAACTGTCAGAAAGAACCGGCTACACAGCTGGTTAGCATTAGTAGTGTAGCCTTCATGAGTTCCGTGTTGGTTTCAGCACAAGAAACAAGGTTCCTCCTTCTTCTTCTTCTAGTTTTAGGGCGTGGGGACTCCAGCTCATTGGTGCATTACCGCCGCCTTCTGCTTCGGAGTGTGGAACAGACAATAGACTTACTGTGTATCTACATCCCTTCAACCAAAACACACGCGCGCGCGCGCACACACAGCCTACATTTTATCCTCCAAACATTTCAATCTAGTGCTGTAAAAAAAAACAACAGTTTTCCTTAAAAAAGCTGACAGTACCCTGACCTGTGCCCTTTCACCCATGCTCATTAATCCTTGTAATGTGAATTCCTGCACCCCTAATTCCCTCATACTATTCCTCATCCTCTCTCTATGTGTCCCATACCTCCTACACGTCAAAACAACATGCTCTACTGACTCCTCTTCCTGACATGACTCACAAAATCCTGTTTGGTGCTGTCAACCATTGTCAGTGAAAACAAGGTTCCTTCTTCTTCTTTGAGGTCGACAGCCGACATCCTTAGTGTTGCATTTCTGCCATCTTCTAGAGTTAGTTAACTCTTACAATGTCCGGTTCATCAGATTTTCCACATCAATCCTGTTCTCTTTAGGAAGCTGCCTTGTCCACTCCCACTACGCTGCACTATGCTCTTTAATCCTGCTCCTGTTAGCCCTAATCTTTTCAATTCTTCCATCATGTCCTTTCTCTCATATATATTTTCCCACAACTAAAAAGCACATCTACATTTTCTGCTACCCGACAGTGTTCACAAAGGCCGATTGGATGCTTGAATTGAATATAAATGTATTCTGCTTTTCTCCTGATCCCAGTGGATCACAACTAATCCTCAAGTATGTTTTTTGGATCCATAAACTACACTCGCATAATATAACATTGATCTAATTAAAACTACATGCATATGTTTAAAGGATGCAAGATGCAGTGGTCTGATCTAACGTTGACCATTGCACCATTGCACCATTGCATGTGCTATTCTATATTTGACCACCAGGGGCTGCTCTTAGAAAGAATATAATCCAGAAAATTCACAAAGTGGAGGTTAATCTTACAGGTTAAAAGTAAACTCCCCATATTAAAGTTACTGGAATTCTTCATGACTAATCAACCATGATGTGTTATAGTGCCCAAATAGACAGGGGACTGTAGCCAAGACAGGAAGTAGTTTTTTCCCTTTGGCCTACAAGAAGCAGCACTGGCCACTACAAAGATAGATTCCAAAAAAAGAGAGCCTGAAGAGTAAAGACTGTTGCAGTCCATTTGGTTCCTAAATCATGATCCTAAAACACAGTACAACTGCTGTGATCACAGCAGCATGCTATAAAAAAAACAATGTTTTTTATGTTTTTGGTGGAGTCAGAGTTGACACATTTCACAGCCTACAAAAGTGGGTCAAATTGTGGATGTGACAGACATGACACTCTGGGCTGCTGACAAGAAGGCAACTGAGAGAAATGTCCTTGAACGAAATTTCCCTCAATGAAAGAGCAGCAAGGGCAGAAAGCATTTGAACCTGCACACAGCAATGACAACAACGACTTAACGTAGACCCTGACAATTGCTTGTCTAAAGTGAGGTGAACAAAGCGAACAAAGGCAAGATAACTATCTGAGCTGACTGATTGTGGTTGCATGCACTCGCACCGGCAATGACTTGACATACGATCGTGTGATGATCTGTCAAACTAATCAGAAAATAAAAACATGACATGGGGAATATGAAGCAAAAGGCTTGCTGAATGCACATTTGAATATTATAGTTGATGTTTTTCCCTCTTTCTAGGTTGCCTATTGGTTTTGCTGTTTTTAACATCTTGCTCGCACTCAGTGTGACCTTGGAGGAGACCGACAGATTATGTGCAGACTAGCACAGCTGTTGGCCGTTCAGCTCTGTCCTTGAGGTTCGTTGATTTGATTCTGTGGTGTCGAAGTCAGTCATCAAAAGCCTAGGTGGAGCACGCTTCTATTGGATAGAAACATCATAGGCTACCAAAATTAAGTCAGTAAATTCTAGCATGAAAGGACATGGTTAATGTGTTTTAATTATTATTGAGGCAGAAATGCTGACACTGGCTGCAGCACAGATGCAGCTGAGGGGTGGTTTACTATGCACTAATTTGGAGGAGGTGGTTATGAAATGACTACACATATATGACAATGTGACCATTGTATACTGTATGATACTGCCCATGTACTGTAGGTAGGTGGACAACTTATTATCTCAACAGAAACATGTAGATTATCCATATATTGTCGTTGGCCAGGGGACAATGTACCATGCAAACTGGAGGATTTGATATTCAGGCATATCCGTTTGTGTGTATTTTAACATTGGTGAAAACCTCCGGAGCCATTACTTTTTCAGAATTACAGCTGATAACCTGCATCAGCCCAGGGGCGTTGTTGCAGTGTTGCTTGTATCACAACAAGGAGCAACGCCAAACGGTTTTGGCATATTTGCAGCTGTTCAGTCTTTTTCATTTTCTGTTGCTAAAACCCACACAACCATTTTAGGTAAGAATTCAATTGGAAAACGGCCTTTAAGGGGATAATAGTTTCTTTTAACTAATTCATCCAGACTGAAGAAGGAGGATTTGGAGACTTGAACAGATTGATTGTAAGGTTGCGTCCATGTTCAAACGCCATTCATTATTCAGACTCTGTTTTTATAAAAGGAAAAGCTGATAATGCAGAATCACAGCGTTTTCCATGGCTGCAGCCCTGCATGGTAGGAGGTGTCGTATCTATGGAATGCATAGCAGACACGCACGCACACACAGACACACACACACGCACACACACACACCTACACACACACACGCACGTGTCTCTTTATGTTACAGTGAGTGCTGCATTCTGATGGATTCCGCTTATATGAGATTGACAGCTGGCAAGTTCACTCTCTCTTACCTACGACTCAGTTACCTTTGACATGTCAGTCAAAACATCCATTACATACACACGCACACACGCACACGCACACACACACACACACACACACACACACACACACACACACACACAAGCTCTCAAACACACCTATACTCACACACTCTGTGCTGTGGCTCCACTCGCGTATTGCCATGACTCAATTACTTGAAATATAACACCCTAAACAGCTGGAGGGCCCAAGCTCAATAATACAAAGTCAGAGCTGCAACAGGACGAGGAGTGACTGTGATGACCGGGCTGGGAATATCATATCATCAGGCCAAGGGGCACGATTATCATTCACCTCACGCCATGCATCCAGTGGGCAAGCTATTGATACATATAGATTTTCCTGTCAGTCAGCATCTTTTATGACTGGCGCCGCTTTATGTCTTCATGTCTAAGAGTTGCTCTCATTGCACCTTTGCCGGGGTTTGTGATAGACATGGATGAGCTCGAGATCATCCCGAGCGATGGCTCTTTGATTTGCAAGTCACTGAAATGCACAAGGTAATAGATGTGGTGTCCATGGCTACAATGTAAATGTGTTGTCACCTTGGAGACAGAGCATTGCTTTGAGTCAGAGAGGACAGCTACATAATGGCAACGCTTCATTTCAAACCCAGGAGGGGGCAAATATGGCCAGAAGTTACCTTTCAGTGCAGCACAACACTAAACTGCCTTTTTCTTCCTTTCATGTTCATTCATAATTAACAACGTGAGAGCTGCTGTAGCTCTTATGGCTCTATTCTAGTGTCAGTCAACAAGGTTTATTGAGATTGTACATTGTACAGTGATGGCCTAATCAAGTGAAATAGGCAGGCTTACCTGGCATTGTGTGTATGCAGCAAGGAGTACTGTATACATTATGCCTGCTGGGAAAACATTTGGTGGAAATTGCTGTATGTCTCCGGCAGCAATTAGGAGGCCTCCTGTGGCAAAGAGGCAAACATTTAAAAAAGCCTTTCCCTCATATCCCTTGCAAATAAACCTTCTGTCACACCTATGATGATATCTATCACTCTAATTAACCTGCACATACAGGTTTGTTGTGAATATGTGTCTGCGACTGAATGCTCCTGTGTGACAAGAACCATCCCTACCCAAAGCCACTCAGTGAGGTAATAAAGGAGTACAGGAGGTCATTAAATGTTGACAGGACATGGTTTCCTAAGTTGTATTGGATTCGAATGAGTTGCTGGGTTTTGTGTAACAATGAACTAACCTTCGCAGGACTTCTCATAGCTCCTTCTATTCACATTCCTCATTGTGTTTAGTATACTCACCATGATAAGTAGGACATTAAGGAAGTGCACTCACCACCTTTCCTAAAATGCTTCTAGCATATCTGAAGCATATTTAGAGTGTGAATGGTGTTATCTAAGCCATCATTAATCTCCTGGTCTTTGCCGAACCTCCTCTGATGGTAGAGATAGAGAGTTAGCACATTTGGCCATTGTGCCAAAAACAAAGATGATAAGGTTACTTTCAGAGAAGGCTTTCTTTGGCTCTCCAGACACTTGAATAGCCTCCATAGTGGTAACATCACATGACAAAGCTGCTAAATCAAGTAGCCTTCAAGTTGTTTATTAATGCAATTCATCTAAGTGTGTTTTCCCCCAACAATTAATTGAGACAAGTAAAAATGTCAGCTTTTGTGTTTGTCTGTTGCATAGTTAAAGGAATAGTTCCGCATATTGGGAAATTTGCTTATTTGCTTTCTTGCTGAGAGATCAGTACCACGCTCATGTGCATTAAGTATGAAGCTGAAGGCATGGACATTTGCCTAGCTTAGAATAAAGACAGGAATCAGGGGGCAACAGCTAACTTGGCTCTCAAAAATATGCCTGCCAGCACCTCTACGGCTCACTAATAAACACGTTTGTCTCTCAGTTCTTTAATCCATACAAAAACAGAAGCTGTGTTTGTACGGAGAGTCATGTGCTATAACTATTTCTTGGTGGAGAACAGAGGCTGGGGGCAGTGACTTCCTGGAGTCTCTGCTGGTTGTCTCTTTTGGCCTCTGATTGACAGGAAACAGTTACATGGTAAAACCCCCCAAAAAACAAGATACAGCATGATAATTAGTGAGACTTAGAAGTGCTGGTAGCTGTGTTGTTTTTTTTACTTTGGCGAGAGCTAGCTCTTTCCCCAGTCGTTCCGCCAGTCTTTATGCTAAGCTAATCTAACTCTTATAAACATTTCATATTTCATGAAATGTCAAACTATTAATCTGAGGCAATAACCATCATCATCATTACCAATTCTTTTTATGTTCAGCACTTTGAGTTGCATTTGATGTATGATATGATTGATTGATCATCGCTGCCATCATTATTCATCCCTGTTATAATGACATATCAACAGCTACCTCGTGCCCAGAGCTCAGCACGTTGGGAAAATCCAAAGATGTCTCTCTGTGAAGGGTATTTTC
Organism: Gadopsis marmoratus; assembly: GCA_036023855.1. NCBI lineage: Eukaryota > Metazoa > Chordata > Actinopteri > Centrarchiformes > Percichthyidae > Gadopsis > Gadopsis marmoratus. The sequence continues at coordinate 37,377 of JAVQJF010084992.1, read as the reverse complement.
TTTTTGAAGGAGGTGCAACCATGAAAATAGTGTCAGCAGCAAGCCCTGTTTGAAAAAGTGCAATATCAAGGGCATGCTGTAATTACAATGTGTTCAATTTAGCCTGTGGAGACTTCAGCCTCTGCAGAGACGTAGAACCCACTGTCCTTGAAAAATGCAGCCACATTGTCTGAGTGAAGTCAAGAGGTTTCCAAAGGTGGGGTAAACTGTAGGAATTTGAGTGCATATAGGGTCATGATGGTAACGGCCATCCACTTAAAGAGCAAATTCATTCAATTTAGAGAAAGCTCAGTCACTTTGTGAAGGTCAGTCAGACCAGTAATAAGTGATTCTTTGAGTTGTTTTAGGAGATCACTCCTAACTGAGCTGATAGCAGAGGACACGCAGACTCTGGTCGCCAGTAGAAACAGACAGGGTTGTGGTCCAGAAGAAAGGTTACTGTTTTATCCTGTGGGAACGGAAAGGCCATCTTTCATTTCTCATTTAATAAGTGCGTGTTTTTGTGCACGTGAGTGTGGGTTCGTATGGGTTCGTATGGCTATGGGTGTGTGAATGAGCAGAAATGGAAGGTTTGAAAAGTTAAAGATTCCATTAAATTACTCATAGTGAAATAAAAGCTTACACACTCTACAAGAATCTTTCTGCACATGCACTGAAATAGGGGTAATAGAGGGTTCTTGTACTATAAATATACTCAGTACACACACTATCATTTACTAATGTACGGTATCATTGCCTTGAAAGTAATGCTTCATGTGATTCAAGTGGGAGAGAAAAGTACTTTTCACCATTGTGTGTCAGCAGGTCATGCTCTTAACAAACCCTCCAGCAGTGTGTCACAAATAAAGACTAATAGCTCAATTGTGGTCAAATATGTCTGCTTAAACCAAAACATTGCTTTGTAGGCACTACAGGCTTAACAGTTATCCATCCAATTAAGATCTTGTTGCAAACACACTGGTCAGACTGATGGATGCTCCGTTCTTATATCCATAAAGTAAAGAGCAAGTCAAGGTGGTCCTCCAGTAAATCCAAATTCCTATGTCTCTCCCTTTTCAGTCATGTGGCCCTGTCAGTGTAATAGCCATTGCTCAGGGAGCCTTGTGATTTAAAGACAAGAGATTCAACCTGTGAATCTGGACAATGTATCATTGTCTCCCCTCCCATCTTCCCCTCTTTATCTCCACACTTGGCGCTTAGTTGTTTTCTGTTTCAAGCTGTTTTTCTCTCTCTCATCTGTTCTCTCTTGCTGTTGCTCTCTCCCACCTACACACACACACACACACTCCCAGGCACCTCCCATTCTCACCCCTGAGGCTCACACAATAAGAGCTTAATGAAAAGGTACTTTACACTGGCGGCTGTGCACTGGGGAGATATCTTTAAATGTCACTGTTAATGGAATGAATTAGCAGAGAGGAGGGTGTGCTGCATCTGTGTGTGAATGTGTGCATTCTGATGACAGTGTATGATACCTGGATAAATGAGTTATGGCTTTTTGTCCTAGTGTGTGTGTGTGTGTGTGTGTGTGAGAGAGAGAGACAGAAAGTGTGCGTATGTGTGTTAGTTCATGACCCAACAGTATATAGTGGCAGTCCATGCGGTTGATTTATGTTCCCTAGGCCTCGGCTCTCTGGACCCTGGCTTGATTGCAGTGTATCACTGCAGCTGCAGCCATGACCCCACTGTGATCCCATAAATTAGCCCCACTGCATGATGGGAGCTCGCAAAATCAGATGATACCAAACTTCTTGAGTTGATTAACTATAGCTATAATTTCAGCATTTATTTCTTCTCCCCTAGGCTCCTTCCTGTACATCGAGCATGTCAGTGGTGCAATGCATCACAGCCCCACTGAGCCTAGAGGACCACGGTAAGAAGGATTGATGGTTTTCCATGGATCATTGCTGAGAGGGTCTGTTTAATGGTTATAGGAAGGCTTTGCATACTTGATAGAAAGGTGTTAGAAAAATGAAGGCAGATCACATTGCTGCTGTTTTATAATCTCAGCTGATGAAACCATGATACACTGTGGTGGAACACCTTCTCAAACTCTAGTTTTACACTGATACAAGGTAGACAGAGCCAGCGCAGAATTTATCACTTTTGACCTTTTCCTGAACTTTACTCTGTCTGTGGCAGATATTTACAGAGCTTCACAGAGAGGAGCATGACTGATGGAGAAGTGTCCAAGAGAGAAAAGAGGATGGTTGTTTAGGAAGGAAAGAGGTCAACCGTGTGTGTGTGTGTTCTGTGTACTTGCTGCTGTAGAGGAGGCAAGCCTCCTTCATATCAAAGCAGCTTTTAGGGAGCAGTTAGCAGCACTGCAGATAGGCGGATAACACAATTAACAGTGACACAATCTTTACATTTAACATGGTCCCAGGTTAACTGAATTTACAGTGGCGCATCTAAAGAGCAACTTGTGAACAGTCGCTAATGGATGGCACTCCTCCTTTGATTGTCTCACTCAGGCGTAGATTTTAGATTACCAGGAGAAGCACAGATGTGTGCTGTGATCAGATGTAGAGCAAGGCACCACAGGGAGAGAGGGAGGGATTCACACGTGACTGGTAGACTGCAGAGTGTGTCTGCAAAGTCATCTGAGGTCGGCCAGTCTGTGTAATGAGATAGATGACGCAGAGTAAGGGCTTAGGCCGAGTACAGCACAGTGCCACACAGGCCCGGGCTCACACACCACCTTGCATACTAGATTAGATAGCGATTGAATCTTGGCTTTATTTGCAAACAAGAAAGCCACACAGAGAGTGTTAAGTGAGGAGCTAAACTCCATGATAACAAGACTAAGAGTCTAAAACTAGCAGCGCTGTGAAGGAGTGCTTGGGCACCGTGGTGCTTTGAGCGAAATTCAAATGTCAACATGCTAACATGCGCACAATGACAATGCTAACTTTAGCAGCTATAATGTTTTGCCATGGTCACCATCTTAGTTCAGAATGTTTGCATGCTTGCGTTTGCTAATTAGCACTAAACACAAAGTACAGCTGATGATGGTGCTAGATAAAAAAATTAGGGGTCACCTAATTTGAAGGAACATGAATGTGTGTACTAAATTTCATGGCAATCCATCCAATAGTTTAATTTCACCCAAAACCACAAATGTGAACCTCATGTGATAGAAGGGATCATCGAGTCTATAGGATTCACAATATGGGAGACATTAATTTCTGTGCAAAGTTTCAGTCCAATTCATGCCGTAAATGAGATATTTCACTTGTGGTGACGCTAGAGGAAAAGTCTGGGCATCACCAGCGACATTAGGGTTCATCCTCTGGGGAACATGAAGGTGTCTGTACAAAATTTGATGTCAATCCACTGAATAGTTGGACATGAAGTCAAAAAGCAGCAATAGCACATTTATTGTAAAATAAGTCACTTTTGCTGATGTATTATTTCTGATCTAAGCAGTTTCGACTGCAGATCATTTTGGCAATTACACAGTAAAACAGTGATGACATGAGTGAGACAGAGATTGAAGAGGAGAAATTGGTATGGACCAGTGCGATTAGCCCTGTGAGAAGTGTTTTAACAGTGGCAGGGACTGCTTGGTAATGTTCTAAGGCTCAGCAGAACACTCCAAGCAGAAGAGAGAGGAGGAGAGGGAAGGAGCGATGAGGCTGGAGCAGCGCTACCCTGGCCTTTCTCCAGCTCCATCCCAGGCACAATCTGGGTAGTAGCTGTATATTTATTCCTGTGAACACACCACTCCTACAGGATGAGAGGTGACTGGATGCTGCTCAGGTTCCATGTTAGCCACGATTTGACTTCCCTCCCAGTTCTTCAAAGACTTCAATACGCACCCCCCCGCCCCAATTACCTGTTGGATCCAGGGGCAGACATATCCCTTTCATCAGTAGGTGCTTTTCTCTGATAGCACAGATTAGTGAGAGACAAATGCATTGAGAAAACATTTTTACCATTCTTGGCACTAATAAATGGTCATCCAAGTTCTTCTATCTGTTGTCCCATTAAATTCAGCATTTGAAAATTTTATGTAGGCTCACATCACACGAGGAATACTAAATTCAAGTGATACAGCCCTGTGCAGGTGCAGAAGAACAGCTACTAGGAAATGAGGATGGATTGACAGATGGGGAATGAATAAGGTCCTGTAGGTCCAGCTCAGGTTGGTGTTGACAGCAGGGATGCTTGGTAACAAAAACCTTTTGGCCTCAGTTCACTCTGCTGGAGTGTGGAACCTCAGTATCATCCCTGGAGTTCCTGTAAATCCCACCTTCTGCTGTTTACACTAGGGTTACCGGGGCCTGCTCCTTCCATCTGGAGAAAGCAGGCCCATGGGTTTTAGTGCTTGTCAAGGCACTCCTTCTATTCAAGAGCTCCTCAGAGATGTATACATATCTCTGGTTTCATTAAATATGTTGTAGCAAATTAAATCACTTTGCTTTATCCTTTTTTTAAAGCCACTTTGTGTAGAATTTAAAGAATTCTGACTATGGCCTCCTATTGTAGAATCTACAGTGGGACTGTGAGGCTCTGTTTTGAGCTAGCATCTGCATGCTAACATGATCAAAATGACAATGCTGATGTTAAGGGGGTATAATGTTTATACCATGTTCACCAAGGGAAATAAACCAAACTGGCGATAGATGAAAGGTCACGGGATCACCAATAGAACTTCTCTTTAATGTGTGTAGCAAATTTCATTTCAATCCATCAAAATGTTTTTGAGACATTTCACTCAAACCAGTGTCAACCTCATGGTGGAGCTAGAGGAAAAGTAATCAGGATTCATCATCTGGGAACCATGAATGTCATGAATTAACAAAATTTCATGGCAACCCATCTGACACTTGTTGATATATTTCAGTCTGGACCAAGTGGTAGCCAGACTGAGCATCAGACCAACACTACCATCCCTAATAAATAAAGACATAACCTGCGCACCAAACATTATGTGGAAATAGAATGTCAGATCCTCCTCATCAATTCTTTATAACCCTCAAAATCATAATAAGGCATTTTTAGGTAAATGTTTGAGATAATTTCAACTTTCAAAACATGTGCAAAAAGCATCTTACTTGCTGCTTAAAGAAACTAAGTATTCTTAAATAGAGTAAGAAGTGTTAACCCCGCTGTGTGATTTTCATTTCTACAGCCTTCTGGTTTTTCCCAGAGAGAGCAAATATTCCCCGTGAAAGAGAATGTGTTGAGACTGTGAGAGCATCAGGATACAGTCTCAGGCCATCACTGACAAGAGAGGATGAAGACAAATACATTTAATCATGTTATGCACATATTCATGTATGCACATATGTTTTGTATAAGTGTTTTGAGGGTATAAATAGGCTGTTTAAGTTTCTAGTCAAACAAAGCAAATAACGGAAATAATAATGCAAGGGCCTTGACGTCTGTAGATTTTATTATAGCACAAACAAATGTCCTCTACTATGTATTTGTATTCAGTATGTTTCCTTGCTGTGGTAAAGGCTCCCTTCCCTGACAGGCACATTGCCATTGAAGCTGGAGGCTGGGTGAATGCAGAGATCCAGATTGCACAGTAGAAATATAGGCCAGGAATCCAGGATCATGGATATGGGAATAGGCAGTGTCCTTGGGAAAGTGAGCTGTGTTGATAAGCCGCTGAAGGATTCCTGGAATGGAAATGGGGTGAGTCATTCGATCAGGAGATTAGAATGCTGAGGTGGAGCAGAGGTGGTGCTGGGTGTGGTAGGAGGTTGAACTGCATGATTGTATCGCCATCATTGGCCTAATCCTCCTCAATTCCAGTGATCAGTTGCACAGTCTGAACATTTACAATGTACAAGGACTATACCAGTGAGTCTGCATATTTAATGCCATTTATGGCAAGTCATATGTACTTTATTTCACTGCTGACTATTTAGCGAACAACGCTGAAATATTTTAGATTTTTACATGGATTTTTTTCTTTTTCACCTTCCAGGCATCCATTGGTTTCCATTCATTTCTGTATGGTTGAAAATGAATCGGTGGACTCCTGAGACTTTCTTTGGCTGTGTAATCCATCACAGTGGACAACAACTATGCATTTGTTTTTGTCAAAGTTATATTATAGTTGAGAGGCAGTGCAGTATATATATATATATATATCAGAAATAATGGAAAATATTTTAAAGAGATGAGCAAATGTCCAGAATAGCTTTACTGATTTTCAATGATAAATGGAAATCTATGGCTGCCTGGAAAGTAAGAGAACTACATAAAGAAAAACCAATATAGCATACTTCAGAAAATCGACAGCAGTTATATGTAGATAACATGTGCAAAAACACGAGTCTTTCAATATAGAGTAAGTCTTATAAATTCCATACTTACATTAACAACTGAGAAAACTCAGTTCGCTGATGGAGACTGCGAGATGCAGTTTGAAAGCTAGTTGACCTCGAGTTAATATATTTTTGTCAAACTATTACTCCTGTGGTTGAGAATGAACTTTCATGTTCAAATAATAATTATGTTAACAGTGGCACAGCGGCAGATTATAGACTCAAGCTTTTCTGCACACACGTATGAACACAAACATATCTTTGCAGGTCCATACACTATACCTCGTCTTGAGTGGGATAATGCACTAACCTTAAATCACACATGTCTTTCATGACATCCACTCAGGACAGTAAGCCAGGGCTGAGGGTGTTTTCTTCTCTGGCTCAATCATAAAGGCGTAGAGAGCGAGAGCTTAAGGAAGTTTCATACCAGGAGAGTCGCACGGGGTCAGCTGAGTGGGGGCAGAAGGGAGAAGGGGATGGAGAGAGACGGTGGGGTTAGGAAAGAAAGAAGGAAAAAAGTAGAGCGTGCATCTATAGCCAGCCGTAAAGAGCGAATAAGAGATGGCAATAATACAGATTTACTTAAAGAGGTCAATTTCCACGCTGCGTAGGAGGTGGTAATGCTGTGGATTTGACACAAATTGGTGAATGGCACAGTTGGATGATGTCATCTGTCTTTTGTCTTTCACCCTATTATCCTCCTCTTCTGATTGTCTTTAGGTCCAGTCTAGCAACCACCTCTCTCCTCCTCCCTGGAATGCTGCCAGGTGGGCAAACACGTTGCAATGATGAGATGGTGAACATTGGGTTGCAAAAAGGTCTTAACACAAAACATAAAATGCTCATGAAATATTGGTTTTTGAAGGTCAGCATCAGTTTAAGTGTCTCGTATGACTCAAGAAAAACAATACAGAATGTGGTCACCTTCAAACAGAGTATTAAAAAGTCAATGAATCCTGCACTTGGTTTTTGATTCATTTATAAACCATCTTTTAATAGACATTTATAAATAAATGCTTAGTCTGAATGATACAAATGTACTTTCAAGTGTCTTTGACAAGCCAGACAGGACAATTACGTAAAAATACACATAAAAAGGGGTTTGGATATTGAATGACACACTTACAGTATTATCTGCTTTTGATTTACTCGAAACCTAAATTGAAAAGAAAAGAGGTAAGGCCCCTCAACTGTGCAAATTGCATTTTGATTTAGCAGGAGCTGTATCAGTACAATGAGATAATCCAATCAATTCTACACATGCATGTACAGTAGTTTCAGAGAGGACACACGCACACACACATGCACACACGTGTCCCCCAGCATGGACTGTGGATGAGTCATGTCTGGCAGCCTTTACTGTTACTGTGATGGCTCCAGATTTAAGGGCCAGCAATCTGCATTCATCTCAGACATACTACCTCCTGCTCTCTCTCTTCCGTGTCTCTGTCTCTCTACTCTGTCTCACTCTTGCCCTCATGCTACATCTATCTCCTTCACACACACGCACACACACGCACACACACACACACACATACACAGGTAGGAAGGTGTTGAGGGTGCTGTGAAACTGACAACTCTCTGCCGTGCCAGACGCTCCGTATGTTGTTGATTGGCCACCTCTCAGGAGCTGACATAAGTCAGGCATTCAAAGATATCATGAGGCTCCTGGTCAGGTTCCTATATCCATATGTCTACCAACAGAACAGGGGGAGGCAGGCACACAACAGTTAGGGTCAAAGGCCGAGCATGAAATTGAGCAACTACAGTTAAAGGCAGACTAGACAATTCAAGCCGAAGTAGGACATCTATGCCCGAGAGGCATGATCACAGCGTGACATAATATGTGAGAGCAATGAGTGTTGAATGATGAGCATTCAAGCACCCTTAGTACTGACACAACAAATGTTTGCCATAACACCACCCGCCGTTTTCAAACCCAGCCAGTGCTCGTACCAAAATTCAGGCCCTGCATGCTGATCTTTCAGTCAGCATTACGATCAGAGGTGGATCACAGAACAAGGGGTTCAAAAACATCAAGCAAATTGAATCTCCTTGTGTGAGCACCCGTTGACATTTGGTGATAAATCAGAAAATGATGTTAGCGACAAGGCTTGTTCCCTCCACTCAGGACAACAGCAGAGAAATGGTCTACATTACTGACTCTCGTGAGTTTTTTCTAGCTTAAACAACTGTGCTGTGCACTCAACAGCAGGAACACTGCCATCGACACAACAAGAGGAAATAAACACCTCGTTTTATTGTGTTTGAGGGCAGTTTCACAAAGTAAACCTCTGTGGCAGGAAACTGGACTGCAGCTTCCACACAGTAAGAGGTGAGCTACCCATGGTGCTGAAATTCAGTGCTGTTCTCCCGCAGAAACAAAAATATTACACTCTATATAACATTTTCTTTTAATTCCCTGCACTATTCAATATGTTGTCGCATCATTCCTTTTTTGGCAGAGGGGGAGATGAGCACTTCTTCCCCTCAACAACAAATTGTAGAATAAGCTGCCTCCCCGCCATGCCTTAAGCACGCATTAATCAGGTAATCATCTCTTGTCTTATCCCCAATATACAGTCCATTAACATTAAACAACACTCTATTTGGTAGCACTCTGAGCCGTGTGCTCTGACAATGATTAGTGGCTTTGAGGACGAGGGAAAATACCGTAATTTACTTTCAGCACCATAAGAGTAACTGCCACCTCTCTCTCTCTCTCACACACACACACACACACACACACACATAAGCACAAGCACACACATATAGCGCCATACTGTAAGTCATGTGTTTGTTTTCAATCCGCTGACCAAACACAACACAACTGATAAGATGGGACCCACTTGCAGGGAACATGTACATGATATTGTTAAACCTAAAAGCACAAACCTGGTGCTTGTTCAGCTGCTTTCCATTTGTCCAGAGGCTCAAACATGACTAGTCACTAGAGTTGTCAACGCTTTAATTTCCTACATCTTAACTTGACCTGTCTCCCCCTGGGCATGAATAAAAAGCTATGTAATTTGAGGATTTAAGGTGTGTGGCGCCTACACTGAGAGTGTGTGAAATGGGCCAGATCAATGAATCTTAATGACTATATGGAAACAGTGAATTAACTGCACTGCTGTTGTTGTGAATGGACTCGCTTCTTACTCCTGCACCAAAAGCAAGATGTCGCCAAATGTGTGTGTTTGTGCCCTGCCAAGACAATGTTTGGCGAGTGTTGCTCATGAGGAGCAGACTGGAGAGCCAAAACTCCCATACCCACCTTTATGTGTGTCTGTGCTCCCTCTCTCTCTCGCTCCCTGTGTGTGTGTGTGTGTGTGTGTGTGTGTGTGTGTGCACATTGGTAATAAGCTGCTCCGCCACTGCGCAAGGATGGAGCTATCGCAACGATGGAGATGACGCAAACAGACCCAGCTCTCCGAAAAAGTGTTTCAAGACGAACATGGCGGCAACTTAACCGCGGTCCAAGATGACAATGGCCAACGGGAGAAAGGATTCTAGGCTTTCCGCCCAGGTACGGGACAGAGAAACCAGCCTGCGTGCATCGCGAGGGCTCGTTGCTCCCCTTTAAGTCCATCTGCAAACCGAACGGCGGCAGACGCGCAGCATCAGCACCAAGAGGCTCGCAACAGCTGGTCTCCCTGCATCCCCGACGAGAACAAACCCGGGGAGGGACGGTGGAAAGAGGGGGGCATGCGGTCAAAGAGGACGCCGTTTCCCCCCGGAGAGCCATGGAGAACCGGGATGCGGCAGCGCGAAGCTTAATCTGTGCGGGCGCGCTAATTGGATCGGAATAGCACCGATTGCTGCGGGCGCGATAGAGCAGCGCCCTGGACCGGCGGAGGCACGGCACCCCACCGTTACAGAGGAGAACCAACCGGAGTCCATCTCCCCCCAAGTCAATGAGTATTGTGGCAGAGCAGCCCCCGCGGTGGAGTCGGCCAGGGCAGCACTTTCCTAAAATATGACCAGGGGTGCTTGGATGCGTCGGCAGCACGATGAAGGCTTAAAATACTGGTTTGCGCCCCGAGAGAACGAGAAGCCATTTACCGAGTCGGAGCGGGCCCAGAGATGGCGACTGTCGCTGGCCTCTCTGCTGTTCATCACCGTCCTGCTCTCTGATCACTTGTGGTTCTGCGCGGAGGCGAAACTAACGCGAACCCGAGACAAGCGGTCGGACGAGGGGCTTGCAATTACAGACATGGGCGAGCACCCAAACTCCCTCCACCAACACCACGTCCCAACATCACCCGACCCCCACCGACTCGCCAGAGAGCAAGATGCTATTTTTCTAGGGAATTCTACCAAACCTCTGTGGCGAATGGACACCTGTCACCCGGACAGCGTGTCCAAAGACTGCTTTACTTTCACGGACGCGAAGACCGTGTGCCTGGGCCTCTCCGGTGGAGGGGGAAGGGGGACACAGTTGGCGTACGTGAATCTGAGCGATTTGTACCTTTCTTTTTGTAATTCCTACTCACTTTTGGATTTGTTTTACGGGTTTACGAGTCCGGACGATTTGAATTGCACCCTGGATATGGCCATGGGGGGATGCAGCGAGTGTGTCCAGGCTTATCAGCGTCTCGACCAGCAGGCGGAGGAGAACTACCGGGAGTTCGAACTGCTGGTCCAGAAATACGAGACGGATGCTTACTCGGTTAGGACGTGCATGGAGGAATGCAAGGTAGGACTAACGAGGCCGGGTCGCGCACGCACACACACACACGCGCGCGCGCGCAAGTGCATTTAAGGGGGTGGGTTTACAGTCGTCATGGCAACCGTTGGGCATATCTGTCAGTATTTTAGTATTTTATTTGATACACTTCAGGCTACATGGGCTCCCAGTGTCTGTCAGCTGCACCAAATGAAACTGGCACGGGGGACTAGAGGACAGGTCAACAGACTGCTGCAGTCCTTTATCATGTTCTCTCTTCTTTGTCCCTTGTTTCTCTTCCTCTGGCTCCTCTAAGTCCAATCGTTCTAATATGGACTACTTTGTGAACTGTGACTGTGGATGTGACGTTTGACATTTGGAGTAAGCGCCAGGCTTGCACCGCAGCTCTGTGATCTGAGGGACAAGAGGGCTGTTGAGCTCATTTCAATATCGTTAATAGCACACGAGTGATTTCTGCACCTAATCCAGGCTTTTGTATTGTCCCCAGTTGTTCCAATAGCATGGCAGTCTTAAAGCATGTCAACAGCATGTATCATACCTAGGTCTACATCATCGCTCCCAGTCAGCTGTGCGTCCAACTGTATTCGCTGTCCATGGTGCTGAACGAAGGCCCTGCAACAGGCCTATGAGGAGGACATGCTTCTTTCTTTAGCTGTGTATTTATGGAATTATATCCAATGTTTCAATTAGTCTGGCGGTGAAGTGTGGTTATATAGTTGACGTTATTGGCACAAAGACCATGACCAACCTTATTTCTTACAACTAAACTGCAAGTTCTCCATCTCTCCCACCTCTACCCACACCTGATTAGCAGAGTCAGGTGGGTTCATGAGTTCCTGTTTGTCTGAACACACCTGATAATTGGAAAATATGCAGGGTGTGGGATTGAGGATCGCTGGTCCGGAAAGTAGGGAACATAGCTAATGACACTAGGCATGTTGGCGAATGGCCTGACAAGCACAACAGAGATTTATGATTCTAGTCTGAGACAGTACATACATTTTTATTCATAGTTTTATTTGTGCTTGGCAGTTGAGCAGTTCACCTGTGCTGCAACATGTTTTCATATTGTCCTGAACATCAAGATTTTGAGGAATTGCAATGAAAGCTGTTATAAAGTGTGTCCAAAGCCGGGAAAGCCGCATCGTCACCGCGACACTACTGTAACACAGTTCAGGGAATGAACCTTGAGCAGCAGGACATCTCAAATTCAAAACTGGATGTTGTACAAGGGCAGATGGTCATGGTGCTGGGCTGTGAGTGCTGATAATCCATGTGTGTGTGTGTGCGACAGAGAGAGAGAGAGGGAGGGTAGTTAGTGGGAGGATGTACTGAGGATAAACCTTCACAATGGAAACATGTGCTGTTTATATGTTTGTTTGTTGTGAGTCATACCTTATTATTATGCCTGTTTGTCAGTGAGTGTGGCCATGCACAGACCGTATGTGTGTGCATGAATCTGTTGCCAATAACATCTTATAGCTGCTTCCTCCTTATGCCATCTAATCAGGTGTGTGCATTTGCTCTCCTACTTTTTGCTAATGTAATCAGACTCAGGCAGGGCTACAGCAGCCTTTTAGCCCCTTTAGCCAAATCTGAATTGCTAATCTGCTTCGCTGTTCTTGCGACCTTTGTGAAAGCACAACACCCCAGGCCTGCATCACAAACCTCCGCTCCTCGAAGAACCACTCTGCTGGACAATAAAATTACATTAGACAGCGTGAAACAATAATTATTGCTATTCAGTCCTATCTTATTTCTCTCAACTCATTCACATTTCATCCACATTTTAAACAACTGTTCAAGGCTTCTTTTCAATTGGTTTAGACAAACCAAATCTGTAGCATCACGTGGCATTTGTGTATGCTGTCAATGTGTGTTGTACATGTTGTACAAAAGGAAAGGAGGAGGAATAAAGGAAAATGTGAGGTAAGATGAAGAGGTGAATTTAAAGCAAGTAACTGTCACAAAGAGGCAACAATATCAACAGGTGTAAAAAGTACACACACACACACACACACACACACTGCACACGTAATAAGACATAACTAGCCTACTAATCTTCATGGACAGATGTAAACTGTGGGTGTCATTATCATTAAAAACAGATAGTTTTCCTCAGGATGGGGTATGGCACTGGGCCTGCCTTGTTTAAGTCAGAGAATGATGTGTTACTATAGTTTGCCAGTTAGCTTAGCTAGAAAATGAAAATGAAAATTCATTACAAAACAAGCAAGACACTAATATTTGGTTGGTGTAATTGAAGCAGATATTGCAGACAATAAAACAAATGTAATATTTAGCAAAGCTAGCAAACAAACATGACCCAATCCTGGTGGATCTACAGACATCTGAAAGGCGTTGGGGGTCCCTGATGTGATGCAAATTGTTATATATATAGGATACATTTATTTTTCAAGGCAGTTAGGTTGCACTTGCTTAGCTGTATGTACAGTAGGCTACTGTGTCTATATGTAATTCAGAGGAGGTAGATGCAGGATTTGCTGAAATGGTCAGATCATGTGTGATATAAATGCAAAGAGAGGCTTGGCAAGTACTCTCCTTACCTTCCACTGTCAATAAGATGTTTGCTTAAAATTGAATGAGTGTTTTTACCATGGCCAGCTGTTCACTTTAAAAGGTTATAATACTGCTCTACTTTTCTGTTATTGAAAGGACTCAGCTGGTGATAGTCTATGTTTTCTTAAGGTCAACAAATCCCATGAAAAGATTAAAACCAATAATGATCCTACTAGCACGTGTAGCTATAGCCTCATAGAACTTATGCCTCTGTGTTACAGGCCTCCACTGTCGCCCAAAAACTACATTTTAATTGAAAAAAAAAAACATATCAGCGACGCACACTGTTACACTGGGTGACGCATTTCATCATTTAGATGAAAATGGGCACTTTATTTTGGAGTCAGTGCACATACCTGGTCCTGCTGCTGTAAATACTCAGTGCTCCAAATGTGTATTAATCCATGGCTGAAAATAGTACCCAACAAATGCACTATTTATTTCTGTTTGACTAATGTTTGATTTGAAATTTGCTTGAAAACTACCGTGCCCATCTGTTAAATGAAACGCCTTAGCTTTTTTTAAAAACAAACAAAAAACAGCTATTTGTGAGGTGTTTCTGAAAATGTACCTCTTCAGAAGGAACAAATGATCTTCAGCCTGAGCGACTCAGACGGAGGTTCTCAGTATCAAATGCTACCTGTCACTTCACTTCCTGAACGAGTGTGTGCAAATCCCAAATCCTTTGCCAGTAGACATGAAGCATTAAAGGAAGTTGCCATTATTGTGAACAAACAAGGCGTTTCTGCTACAGTTACTGGCTGTGCTGACAAAGATCAGCACCTCCCGGTTTCATAAAGCCTTCGGTGCAGTGTTGCCTGTACAGTTCAGCGTGTGCAGACTTGCCAGTAGAAACAGAAAATACAAATGTACAATAAAATACATCAATTAAAAAATAGTGGATGTGGAAAAGCTGTTTTTCTCATCATGTATCATGATTATTTATGTGTGCTTGGCAAAAATGCATGCAGATTGCCAGCCATGCTGCATCTCTTATTTTGCTTCCTGTTCTTTTCTGCCTTTATCATTTCCTTCTTGTGTTTCTTACACCTCTTTATCTCTGTATGTACCTGTTTATATCACACGGACACATGCACACATCCACGTATCCGTGTGATATATAAACACACACACAAGCACACACACAGAGCCCCATGTGCAGTGTTTCCTGCAGGTCCAGACCTGACTGTCCCTTCCGGTGTAATTTAATTTGCACTCCCATAATTCTCTGCTTCTCTGGTGGCTGTGTCTCCAGGGTTCTATCTCAACATGCTGATCTCCTTTCTCCCGCTATCTATCATTGTCTGTCGCTTACTTTCACATCCTCTCTCTTTGTCTTTCTTCCATCTGTGTCAGAGCTCTGAGAAACCAACATCACATGCACACGTGTATCCAGTACTTGTCTCTACATCACCGCCACCCCTGTCTCCTTCCTCTTTATAGACTTACTTCTCGTCAGAGGCCTTGGTTTCACTCTCTCTCTCCCTTTCTGGAAATATGTGGGAGTTGAGCTCTCTTTTCCTTCTCGAGTGATAGATACTGATCTAGGTTAAGGTCCTTTCCTTCCCTTCCATTACAGGCCTGTCCACACAGATCCCACTGTGTGCTCCTTCACACAGCCTCTCCGGCCCTCTCAATCACCTTTTCTACTCCATCACTGTCTGTTTCTACAAGGTTATTCAGTCAAGCCTCTGTTTAATTTAGCTGTTTAGGTTAATGTTTTAACTCCACAGTGAGGATAGGCGGACTTTGTTTTCCATTAAATAAAGCAGAATTACACAAAGTCCCTGCTGGAGTCTTAGTTTTTGAACTTTATTGATCCCCAGGAGGAACATTTAGTATTACACAATAAGCAGACCAGAGATTTAGGAAGGAACATGATAGAAATATAGTAAGTAGAAACAACAGCCTGCAGTCATGCTAGTGGCTCTGTGAGGCTTGAGGCACAGAGCTGCCTTGAGCTAAATTCGAATGTCAGCATGCTAACATACTGACGTTTAGGCATATGTTCACTATGGTCATCTTCCTAGTTTAGTGTTAGCATGCTAACATTTGCTAAAGTACAGCTGAGGCTGATTTGCAGGCATTTAGTTGTAAAACAAAGAATTAGACAAATGATGGACTGATGGTTGTCCTAAATGAAAAACTAAGGGATCACCAACATGATTATAATTCATCTTGAGGCGGACATGAGTGTGTATCAATTGTCATAGCAGGTTATCCAATAAGTTGAGTTAATTCTTGACCTTGGAAACAGCAGTGAACAGAAACAATCTCACCACAATGTACATTAGTAGCTGTTGTGGGCCTCTCAATCATATTACATGTTCTTCCTCAGGAGATGGAGATTGTGCAGTTGTAATGGAATGCAAAGGACCCCTTTCAAAGGTTAGCTTAAAAGTGGGAAAGGATTGTGTGATTTGACTGAAAGCTCCAGAACAGAAAACAGAGATATTCCACTCTGAACCAAAATTGTCAACCTGCTGGTGGATGCAAAGTGAGGGGATCAGCAGATTTAATAGCATATATCGTCTGGGGACCGTAAATGTCTGTAAAAAACATTTCATGGCAATCTTCCCAATATTTCTAGATATAACTGGCCAGTCAGCAGGCATTGCCATCCCTAAAGCCCCACTCCTAGCATGGCTAAATGTAAATATAAATAGTAAATAAATCTAAATCAGAGCTATGTCACATTACCCAGGACCCTGATATTCTAGCCCAAAGTGACAAAGAAGATATGAAATAAAGTATTTATATCTGTATTATTCACTATGTTTAGGACAACTAAACATTCAGAGGAAGTAACACTATATCAAAACACACTGACTCAGCATATGTTTCTGTTAACACATTTAACACACTGTCATACAAATGGTTGTTGTGCTAAACTACACATTTGTTTAAACGGACAGCTTTTTTACGTTAATTAAATGAAAGTAGGCTTCGACTCGGCACATAATGTACAGATTGTTCTGCTATCCACACAGACAGCGTGGCCCTACTGCAAGTCCTGCACTTTTCTCTCTCTCCCTCAAATTCAATTAGGCTCCGTTGCCTCTCTACGCAGCTCAAATAGATCCAGGGAACCTCCCCTTCATATGAGCTGCCAGTGTTTGTTTCTCCCCAGGCAGGAGATAAGGGAATGTGTCTGTTCGAGAAGAACACGGCAGCACTCCCATGGAAACGCCTCCTCGTCGTCCTCTATTCCCCGGCTACGCAGCACAATGAGACAGTACAGCTCCAATCAGCACTTCCACAGTTCTTTCTCTCCTTTGTTGCCTTCCTCTTCCCTGCAGGCCACGACTCTGAAAAAAGTCCCTTCCCTCATTCAGTTAATATATGGAGGAGTACCGTCCTGTTTGCCTGGTGCGTGGGTACCGTTTAGGTCAGCTGAAAAAGTCAAAGACAACGTGCACGTGTGTGTGACTGTGTGCAAGAACAAGGTGCATGTATCTCGCCAGTCCGATTAGGGCACAGCCCAGCTTCACTCATAATGAGATAAACGTTGCAATGAGTCCTTTTAATGCATCCAATTCAATCACATAAATGACATAAACAAATTATGACATTTACAAATGCACACTTGCTATCTCTCCCTTCTTTCCTCTGAGCACTGGTATGCTTAGTTGAATGATTTGATGAGTGGGTGATGTGTTATGTTTGATTTTCTGTGACAAAGTGAGGAGAGAGATGGGGCTAGAGAGAGCGGAAATGGCTGCTATTGATAAGTGACTCCATACAAAAAGCATCAAACACTGGAGACATAATATCGGCAAACATCAGGCATTTATTTGTTTAAGCTAATGATGATTTTAACAGTGTGCTTCTTGCCACATCCCGTGGGTTTTGTCTGTCTTTCCTGTTTAATTTTGACATCCTGTCTGTTAAGTTCCTGCCCTCGTGAGTCATTGATTAGCCACACCTGTTCCCTAGTGTTCACCTGCCCCGATTCCCTCATTAGTCCCTTGTCTATATGTACCGTTTCCTTTCCGTTGGCCTTGGTTGATTTATTGTGTTTGTACCCTTGATTTCATCACTGTTGTACTGCTTGCCCTGTGTTTAGTTTCCGTGTTGCAGTTTTGCCCCGGTGGCTGTTCCTCGTGCTTTCGTCTCTGGGCTTGGACTTACGTGTTGCCTGTCTTCCTGCATTACCCGCATGTCAGCTCATTTCTACAAATAAATGGTTGAACAGCTCCAGTCTGCCTGTGCTGTCTGCCTTTGGGTCCTTTCCCTGCCTCCTATACTTCGCACTCCCATGACACTTCTGTGCAACAGATTTTGCGCTTGTGTCCAGGATTTGTCTGATATTTGCCACTTCAGTTTCATGCCGTGTTATTTTGTGGCAAACAACAGGAAGATGACAGTTGGACTAATAAAAACAATAATGTAAGGAGAGTGTTTATAATATACAAACCATCTGAGACACGTGTGCTACCATGACAGCCCAGCAGTTCTCCTTTGTGTTGCGATGCAAGTGTATTCAGTTCTTGTGTGTAAGCATGGCATTGATCTGGAGACTGAGTTAAGTTGAAAGGAATAGAAATGTTCTTTTTAATGGATTGAGTCATTGATAAAAATGGAATCATTTAATCTGAACTTCATTGAAGCAGCTTTGTGGAAACCATTTATAAAGCAGAGTGCAAGAGTGCTATTTAGACACTATTTTTAGATTAAGGTCTGTCAGCTGTTTAATGGCGTTGTTGATATTGGACAAAGGAAATGGAAAAGAACATCACATTTAATTTACACTCTCTCCTAGAGGTAAAGGCATCTCAATTATGAATAAATGAGGTGAGCAGGGTCTTTACATAAAAATGTGTTTGTAAAATAGTTCAACGAATGAGGGTTAAATAAACACTCATGATATCACAATGAATGTAATTTTAAAGGGGAACACAACTGATAGTCAGGTCTTGGGACACTAAAATCGTTGTATAAAGCCTTTTTCTGGCTCCAGAGAGGGCTGTGCAAAATCTGATATATTGATGTCACTAGAGTCAAAGACAGTTGAGTCAGAAGACCACAAGTTTGAAAATGAAAAAAAACTCTGGTGGTGTGGATTTAGAAAGACATGTTTACCAGACGTCAGTTGCCCGCTCCTCATCTCTGCTTTAGGCTGGTGGCTTAAGACTACATTAGCTGCTTCTAGCACAACACACCAGAATCTCAGACAGAACTGTTGGCAGAGTTGCACTATGGGTAATGTAGGTGTCAGAATTTGACATGGTAGAAAGAACAATGATTCAATCAGAATCTGATACATGTGTATGCTGTGACTTCCTGTAAATGCTGTTGATGCCGCTGGAAACCGTCCAAGTTGACTGGAGCCTGTTGTCACCTCCCCCGGCTGCAGCCACCAGGCGAGAAGGGATTCATCTTGAACAAGACTATTTTATTAAATCTCCATCCACTTCCTGCTTAAATGCACAAAAATCAGATCTTGACTTCTGAGGCAGCACTTTCTCTCAGGCTCTTTAAAAATCCTGTGTCCCCTGCATCTAACCTAAAACATCCCAACCTTAACCATCTTGAAGCTAAACCTACAACCAATTCATGGGTGGAGGTAGTTGGGGATGGTTAAGATCCATTGTTTATAATTTTGATTGATTTTCACAGAATATACTATTCACCAGCTCATAATCAACAGTCTGACTTGGTAAGAGGGGAAATCAGTAAATAAGTACAATACTCCAGAACTGAGCTGAACACAGACACCATTGAAGCTCATCCACTTCATGCATCACAGGTGACTCAGATAGCTATTAGATATTAAAGAAGTGTAATTGTATCAAAAAAAGCACTACAGTTTGAAAAGAGAAACATTCTAGCCAGACAGTGAAAGGGTATCAACGCATCCATCTCTCCATGACAAAAAATGTAATTGCTTGTCCCAGCAAATGTAACTACGCCAGTAAGCTGCCTGTGGAAGTAACTACTAACAGGACCTATCCCTGACACTGAAATTAGCTGTCATTGTTTCTGTCACATTGAAAGCAACAGGAAGAAAGGAAAGTGATTTCGACCCAGAAGGCCATACAGAAGACATAACATGCTGAATGACCTGTGTGGATGAACGAGCATTGATCGGCGAGGAAGCAATGTGTGAGTGAGAGCCTGTAATGACGAGCAAAACCTTTGTCATGCTACTTTCTGCTGCTTTATGGATAGTTGTTAGCTACTTAGCTAAGCTGCTAATGTTGTTCTTCTTTTTGGTGTTTTTAAGCCAATCAGCTTCAGATGTGTTACCACCCTCTGGACTGAAGCAGTGCACGATTTGCATGTAGCCTGGGAAAACCTGGGATTGCAATCAGATTTGGGATATGGCCAATGGAGACGCATTAACCTGTCAACAAAGGTTTATTGAATTGTATCTGGATTTTACCTGCACATTAGACACTCGAAATGGGAACAAAGACAATAAGAACAAAAAGAAACTGACAGCAGCAATAGTGAAGTGTGGTGTGAAAGCTACAGTCTGAGCATCACTGGCAGAGAGACAGAAACCAGTCACAGTTCCCAGACTCTGGTGACATTCTCACATTACTGAGTCATCATCATCATCAGCTGCTCACAGCATGTCCTGATTCAGAGAGTGCAGATCTGAACAGTGAGAGAAGATAGACACACGTACATTCAGTCTATAAACTCACAAATACTGTACACACACAGCATACTGTAGGATAACCGACAACACTACACACATGGGAGAGAGGCTGACAGTTAGATGGTGATGGAAGCAAATACAAGAGGGATGGAGAGAGAAAGAAAGTGACAAATGAATGGTTAGATTAGAGGGACTACCCAGTGATGGCTGCAGCATGATGGGCTCATGTCAGATCCCCTGACATGCTGTATTTTCTGTTTATTTATTTGTTTATTTATTTTTTACAAACAATTCATTTGAGCACCTGGTCCTACCTAATCCTTTCCATTTTAATCAGGCTAGTGTTTCTGTCAATGAATGAGTGCGTGTCTAGTGTGTGTGTATTTGTTGAGTGAGGATGCATGATCCTCATGCATGAGGTGCAGTCGTTTCCATCATTCTTTGACATAAACGTTATGTATGAAGAGTGAAATGAGCCTGAAAGGACATAGTTTGACATTTTACAAAATTCACCCCTTTGCTTTCTTGCTGAGAGTCAGATGAGATTTTCGATACTATTCTTACTATGTCCCTTGAATATGAAGCTACAGCCAACAGTTAGCTTAGCTTAGCAAACTGAAAGCATGGGCAAACAGTTTTTAAGGTTTTATGTATGACTTTAATTGATCATTTTTACGGTTCAATTTTTGTACTGGTAAACAAACGAGATATAGTGTGTTAATTAGGGAGCTTTTAGAGGTGCTGGTAGGTGGACTTTGTTTATCTTTAGACTGAGGCAGGCTAGCTGTTCCCTCTTGCTAGAATAGGCTAACTGGCTTCTGGCGCTAGTGTCATATTTGCAGAGGGTGGAATTGAACTTCTCATCTAACTCTTTGCAAGAAAACAAATAAAGGTATTTACCAAAATGTTGAACTGTTCCTTTTAAGTTTTATGTTTGCTAAAGCATATTTTTTCCATCAGTTTCCAACTTTTACCATCATAAATGACAAAGAATGTAACAAACATCACACTTGAGGAGCTGGAACCAGAAAGTGGAAAATAACTGTAATGAAAAATCTAGTATAATTCATTTTCTATTAATTTTTTAATTTTTAATTGAATAATCAACTGGTGGCAACATTCGGAAATAAAAGCACAGGGGGTTGTGGGTGCAGTTGTTCTTGTTCCTTTTTTCCTTTTTGATTATAAGTGTGAAAAACAATGACCTTGCTTTGACGATCGAAATGTTTCATTCCGTGTGGATATTTTTATCTGTCTGCATTATAGAAATCAAGACAACACTATTGCATTGTTTCATGCCTGTTTCTAGGGCAGCATGATGGAAGGTTGCATTCAGAGTAACTCAGAGAGTGTGTGTGTGTGTGTGTGTGTGTGTGTGTGTGTGAGTGTGATCGCCTGTGTTAAATGGTGTTTTCCAGGTGGGGTGGAAAAACCTCCAAAATAGCATTTAGGCAATATTGTACTCAACACACCTCAATTCAAACGGATGCAAATGAGTTTGTGTTGTCCTCCTCACAGCCCTCATTATGAAGCCAAAGAGGCTGATTATTCACATCATTACTCCAGTGGCACCTAGCAACCACCTCACCGCTGAGGACCTTTTTTTGGTACGTGATACAAGCTTAAAGGATGTGAGACCTACAGTGCGTTTGGTGGCCCAATTGCGGATTTTGTGAGGGGGCTGTAGCTAAGCAAGTAGTTTCTTTACCCCGCACCTCGTCCGGTCCGACACAGTAATTTGATTGTGCACGGCGTGGGGAGAGGCAGAGAGAGAGAGGTCATTGATGGGTACAGATAGAACATGGAAAAGGAACAGGAACAAAGCAAGATGGAAAAGGAATGGAGGGGAGCTTGACCTGATGATGAGGGTCTTATCGGCACCTCTTCATAATGGTTTTTTTTCGCCTGTCACGTGTGTGTGTGTGTATGTGTGTGTGTATGTGTATGTCAAGTGGATGGATGATGGAGGGGTTAGTGGGGATTTTCACCTGCTGAAGTTTACCTCTGTCTAAAACTCTTTTGACCTTTTGTCTTCAGCCACCATCCGCTATTTGTCAGCTGCTGCTGTGTCAAGCATCATGCTTTTACTCCATCTTTCCCACTGTTATGCTTTTTATTCCCTTTCTTCCACCTTTCCCCCACTTGAAAACTACCTGCGTGACATGGTGCTTTAGCCCTGTCCTGCTTTGCCTCTTTTGTTGCAGTTTTGCTTCACAGTGGCATTGGCAGCCCCTGACTCATTCTCTGTAAATTATTCATCTATCATTGACTTTTCAAAAGCACAGAGGAGGACCTGGAACTCTCCTCTCCCCCGCTCCCACACCCATGTGACGCTCTGCTGAACCTCACTTTTTGTAAGCAGACACACACACACATACACACACACACGAAGGCATGTGCAAGGCCCCACATGCACATGCAAAGGCATGCGAGCGGTGCACCGCGAAAAATATACACATACACAGAAACGAAGCAAGCGGCTTCTTGCAGGTCTTCTTATGGGCAGGAACCTTTCCAGGAACATATTCATGTCTTTTAACAACATAAATTTAGTTCACAGTCCACAGGCAATACTTTCTGATAACTGGAAACTCTTCAGGTTAAATCTGCAGAACTGATTTTCAATGACTGCTTCAAAATATGTATACAGCATTCATTAGATGATAGTATCATTAGGACATGGGATGGGAAAAATCAGTTAGGAGCTCATCTTTGGAAAAAGGTTCTTTACCTTTCTGTTCTTTAATCTCCCTTTCTAGCCGTACATACTTACGCCACACATACTTTCCAGTATATTTCAACAAACATCACAGGCACTCAGTAAATACACATGACTCATGAATCATAGCATACAAACATAACATCTCAAGCAAGGTTGATGCTTTGTACTGTGCTTACAATCGTCGCAGACCTTGAAGTGCCATGGAAACAGAAACATACATGTGCTGAAATATAATTTTAGATCCTGATTTGGTTTCTGAGTTTTCTTCCATCGACTTCTTCATTTCAGACCGTTTGATCACAAAGGGCCATTTATGTGTGCTTGGTGTGTGAAAAGTCATCTTCCACACACCAAATTCTCATCTGTGTCTTGGCAGAATCCTACAAAGCACAGCTGAGACAGCAGTCATTGAGCTTTTAGATGGTAGAGACGAGATTGAGATAAAATCAAGCTTTTTATGGTGTCCCGACAGCCACTGTTTGTGTGTGCTTGCTTCTCTAACTCTAACCAGCCTGGAGGGCATGAATATGTTTTGGTGTAGATATCGTCTGCACGTTAATCCTACAGAGTCTGACCTGCGTATTGACTCTCTCCACACTGTCGTCTCTCTTGTTCACCCCCTACCCATTTCCTTTTTGCATCCCTTCCATTCCTCTTTCCATTTTTATCAAGGTTGTTACCCATCACACAATCGCTGCCCCTTTTTGTCACATTCACCTGTCCCTGTCTTGCTCCCTGTAGCCCTAATCCTCCTGTGCAGGCTCTCAGCTGGATAAAGCTGTCTACTATCCTTTCTCTTTATGGCAAGATTTACAGCAGTACCCCTTCATATCCCCCTTTTAGCACTCTTACGGTATCATCCACTGATACTGCGCTGTGCTCTTTGGAGAGCATGAAATTCTGCTGAACAATGGATTGAAATCCCTGTAGGCCCCTGGAGGCTTCAGGAAAACACCAACTAAATTGAAAGGGTTAAATATAGAGTTAGAAAGGTCAGGGAAGGACATTTTGAAAATGAAGACATTTTGATTCTAAACTGCCTTTGTGACACACTGTTGCACATCTATGTTTTAACCAGCTGTCAAGTGAAGACTACAACAGACTATAAAAGTCAGGTTAACCGCCCCACCTCCGTCCCTGAGCTTTTCTATGGGAACCTAGGGCTGAGGGCTTCCCATTCATTTTCATCGACCACCTTTTTAAACGTGATTGCCCTCACTCTCTCTTTGAGCAAATAGAGGCCTGGGCTCATCATTTTTCCTCAGTGTCCTCTTGACCTTGATGTCCGTTAGTTTTGGTATGCATTGCAGCACCGGAGCATGGTGTGCTGTCATTCCTACAGTATCATTCAGTGTGTTTTATTTCATTCCCGCAGTGCGGTGTCTTTGAGTAGGACAGGAAGAAAAGGGTATGTGAATTTGTCAAACAGATTTTCTAACATTCAGGATATAATGATTTTGTTTTGTGTTCGTAGCAGTGTTGGTGGGATATGAGGGAAGGCATATTACTGTATGTGTGAGTGAGTACGCGGAAAGAGAGTGAGAGAGAACGAGGGCGACTTTCACAAACGGACTTATTGATTTTCCATTTGGAAGCAGGGGTGAGGTTTCGGACGGGAGAGATTGGGAGGTGGAGACGTCAAGCAAAAGAAAGACATGAGGGGTAAAGAAAAAGACAAAAACAGGGCAGTGGGTCCAAGATTGACAGCAGAATAGTACTGATGATGCTTTGAAAGGGAGTGAGCTGAAGAGTCATGTAGAACAGAGTGGACTAACAGGGGGAGGGCTGGTGATGGGAAGGATAGGGGCTTGACCTTACACAACCCCCCCCCCCCCCATCTGTTATTGATGGTTTCAGTCAAGGCGCACAGATGCTGGTAGCACAACTCTGGCATAGGAAATGATGGTGATTGATTGATACGGGACGATGAGGGTCATATCCTGTACGGAGGGCAGCGGGACTGTAACTGACGGAATTACTTTTCGCTTTCATCTCCTCCTCTGTCTCCATCAGTCTCCCAACCCACCACACCATCATCTCTGCCATGCTGTATCAACTCATCCTCTTTCTCTGCCTCAGGTTTTCTCTTCCAGGGATGGAAGTGATGCAACTTTTTCTCCCCCGCTCCTGATGCTGATACTCAAACTTAGAGTATCTGCCAATTTCAAGTGCCCATCTAATATCAGCACGCTGTTTTTATCTCAAAATGTTGCAACATAGACAACATAAGGCATGCACAAAATATGCAACATCTTCTAAAGACTGTAAACATATATCTTTCTCAAATACTATGGACATTTATCTATGAACACGGTTAAACTCCATCTGCTTACAGTTGTTACCGGTTGGGGAACCACAAAAACAGCATATTCTGCAATATGTGTGACCGTAAGTCACTTAGTTTTGAAGTATCTATGTAATGACTGTATTCTCTGTACATTCTCCATACTCTCTGTGTGATCGGTACACTCATCTTGTCTGGTTATTTCTTTAAAAGGAAAATGAGGTTAATTGTTGTGACTCAGTAAGTCACAAGGAGGGGAATTATGTGGTGAAACCTCAATGCTACTCTATATTATTCAATCATAATCACGTCAATAAGGTATAACACATATCTAGCATCATGAGGGGCAAAATACAGGTGACATGGAAAGAACCCAAACGCAGGCAGACTGGAAACAGCTCAATGATTTATTCTCCGTCAGTGAGCTAACATGCAGGTGCTGGTAGGCAGGAAGACAGGCAACGGGTAAGTCCAAGTCCAGACACAGCAGCATGAGGAACAGTCGTAGGGCAAAACAGAAGCACAGCAACTAAGACGATAAAGCTGTGCAGGCAGTGGTACAAACAGCATGACTCGACCAGGAACAAAGAAAGGGGACCGGTGTATAAAGAAAAGGAACTAGCGAGGGAATCAGTGGCAGGTGAGCACTGGGGAGCAGTTGTGGCTAATCAATGACACAAGAGGGCAGGAACTGAACAGACAGGATTTCAAAATAAAACAGGAAACACACACAAAAACCACAGGATGTGGTGCTGTGATAGTCATAACTCATTTTGAACCATTGGACTGTGCCTGTTGTCCCCTCAGGGCCCTCTGTCCTTGCATGGCCTCTGCAAGAACCAAGTGTTACACAATATTGGGGATGTCCTGCCAGATTTCCCCCAGAACATAAACAGCAGAGTGAGATAAAGAGAGCTACTGGTAACCAAAATGACCAAAATAGTTAATATAAGGTAGTAGGATGAGGGAATTGTTTTTAGAAGGGTTATGAAATTGACCGTTTGTTAATGAATTTGTTACTGTTTCTACGACTGTCGCGCTTTCTGTTCTGGCACAGCACATAGGTGGTTTACAGTGATAACGGTTACCACCTGAAGTTTGCAGAATTGGAAACTACTGCAATGAAACAATGGGTCTTTGATTTCACACAGAATTAAACAAAAGCAAGCTTTAGTGTAAGCTAATAGCTAAAACTCCATGAGCAGGTCCAGCTAATTTTTTTATGTTTCCAGCTGATTTATTTTAAGAGGAAAAGCCTGCAAAAGGGATTTAAAATGCCCATGATGGCTACATACGTGATATAAGTTCATGCTAAAAGACTGAGGCTAAAGCTACATGCCTCACTAGTTGATGATCTTTAGAACACATGAATATAAATTTGCAGGATTGTTTAAGTTTTGCATGGTAGAGCTAGTCAGCCTTAGAATTAAAGTACATTATAATAAATAAAATTGTAATTAAATGTCATTCAGTCTAACATAAACCTTGGGTGATTTGGTTGCTAACTATGGAAAAGCATCTGTGGTCAACTGACACAGTAGTTTGATTTGTGCATGTTCTTGGGTAACACACACAGAGGTCATGCTGCAGACCACAGCCGGTGCCGGCTTCCCTTGGCACAATTACGCTTCTACATCTCTTCACCATACCACTTCACTCTGCATGGCTCCATCCCCCCGCCCCAAAACTGACATGCTGAAGAATGTAGTGGTTTAATGTAATGTCAGTCCTTGTTTTTTGAGTCTTTTTCCTTTATCATATCAAATTTGTATTAAATAAAGACTTACAGACAAAAGCGCAGAACATATTTAAATCTACTATTAGAAAAACTATATGGAGTAAATCTTTGGTAATGTTAGCTAAATACTAAAAGTCACTGTTGTCACGCCCACTGACCTCACACTAAAATTAATTTATACTGAAGCACATGCAGGAAGTGTATCAGTGGTAGCCTTATGTAAGCTAGCATACCGCTCTAAATTAATCATGTGGAACAGAAAACGGTTTCTAATGTGAATGGGTGACGTTTGGCTGATGTCTGCTTTCTGTAATAAGGTGACCTGACTGACAATCAGTGCTGAAAACTGACCCAATAATAGTTTGAATTGTTACACCCCTACTCTTTCCCACTGCCTGTCTGGATTTCTCCGTCTCACTTTCTCTTTCTCTGTATGTGTCTCTCGCACTTGAAGCTGCATGAACAGTAGCACAGTGCAACAGTAGGAAGAAGAAGGTCGCATGTGGAGCACATGATGCTTTTGCAAGGCTTAGCCTGTGAAACTTCAACCCCATATATGTTTGTTTGTCGGTGAGTGTCATCTGGGCATGTGTGGTGTGTAATGTGTGTGTCTGTATCATTGTGTTCCTGTGTGTTCTTGGGGCTCAGTGTAATCACAACTCTAATCTGTCTGCCAGGAGTCTGTGTGTGGGTGACATTAAAGTTCTCATTAGCACTGTAACTCAGCACCAATGTCACTGTGAAGACACCAACGACACATCCACTGCAGCAAAATCTACCCACCATGTCTGCGTGTGTGTATGTGTGTGTGTGTGTGTGTGAGAGAGAGGAAAAGCTTTTTAAGTTAACAGATCGAACGATTTCTTGTGTCCATTCTCCTAATTTTCTTGTCTTAGTCTTTGTTAATGTGCTGTCGATTTCATTACTCATGTAGGCAAAATTAGATAAAACAGTACACGAGTGCTTCGTTTAATAGCATGCACTATTAAAAAGTTGAGAAATAATAAGGAATGTCGTGTGATTTACCGGATGAGATGAATCATGTCTTGCTGCACCACATTTTCATTAAATAACTTAACAGTTCTCTTTATAGACACACTATTTGATGTAGCTTATGCTGAAGCACGGCAGGAGGAATGAGAAAGAAGAGGTGGAAAGAAGGAATAGTTGGGAAGAAGGATGAGATAGGTTGCCATGGTAACAGGAAACTGAGTGAATTGAGTGAAAGATGTGGTGAAGACCGTTTCACTGAGTGAAAACCACAACAGTATCTGGTCTACCAATGCTGTCATAACCAAAGATGCTGGCTGTGCAGCTGTATAAATTATTTTTTTTCCAGATATCGGCATCCTATTTCTAGCCCCATCCCTCGACCCACCTGTGATTGCTGTTTGAATAAGCATGGCTGTGAGCGCTCTGCACCAAGCTAGTCTGAGTTGTTTGCTGCAAGCATATTAAGTAAAAGAATGAGAGCAAGAGAGAGAGAGAGAAGTGGGTCAGGGGAGGATATGGGTGTCTGCACTCAGGCCGGTTCTGTCTGATTTCACACATCCCAGCTAATCAGCCTCTAACACTTAGCATCCTCACTTTCCCTAGAACGCTAACGCACAAGCAAGCTGTCCTACTAGTTGCTCTTGGGGAGAGGATAATGCTAACATGCTAACAAAGAGATGATCATCTCAGTTGGGCCAGAAATGATATCCTTCGGAGGCTATTGGGGTGTTTTTTAAGGCAATCCAGCATGGTCTTGCTACCGTGTAAGAGTGTTGCACTGGGAAACAGGAAAAAGTGAAAACAAGAAAAAGAGTGGAGAGAGTGAAAGCAGATCCATCAGACTCGTCTCTCGTGTCCTTGGTGACGCAGATCTGCAGTTTTTCTGCAGTAGGAACAACAGAGAGGGAGAGGGAGTGAGACAGCGAGAACAGAGTACATTTCGAGGGTCAGGGGCTGAGACAAACACTGAAGCTCTGGGAGTGAACATTCGGCACCTGCAGTGGGACTGGTTCATTTTTTTCTGGAGTAAATGGGGTCTGTGATTTGCATTATGCAGCATCCTAGCTGCAATGCCAACTCTGCTGCAAAGAACACAGTTGACAAATATGAGCTTTATTTTCAGCAGCTACGGGCTTGACTTGATGTTGAAAAGAATAGATTTCTTAGTTGGCCTTTGGGCTGGAACCATGTAGTTTTTGTTGCTGATGGATTGTGTATGTGTGTGTGTTTGTGTAGGTGTGCGTGTGTATGTGTGTGCGTGCATGGGAGAGGGGAATAAAAGCCTTCAGTTTTGGAGTTCAGTTTTAGGGAGTTTAAATAATGAATTCAGAAAGCTGAAGCAAGTCAATAATGTGGGAAACTTGAGGTGAAGTGCTGGATTAACAGATGTTGTCTCATATTTTGGGCCGTGTAAGACTAACCTCTATGAAACAAAAACAACCCCATACAGTCACCACATGGAAAGAGTTTTTACTTACAGCCAGTGCAATAATATGAAATAACAGTGTTCTCCTGTTGTAGAGGTAAATGAGGGAGCAAGCAGGTTCGCTTAGTCATGCAGAGTTAGCTTGATGACAACCAAAGTGTTTTTTACTACGCTCACCTGCTGAGTGGTGCTCTTGTTACAGCAGAATATTGCCACTTACCACGCTATGTATACAGTTTTATTTAAGCATGCGCACGCTCACTTTTACTGCAGTTTCCCATACTTGTAATGTTCATAATTAATTGAACTTTACAATTTTCCTCACCAAAACATTAGCTACAGTACTGAATATAATATAATGTTTTGAGAAAAACTAAAGGGCACTGAACTTGCATTACTGCATGCATGCACACAAGAGCAGCAGAGATGCAAATACTGCAGCACTAAGATGAGTGAGTCTAATGTCTGATAGAGTGATTGTTTTTCTATCAATCCTATTGACACTAGTCTCGATACTTAAAACTTAAGATTTAAAATCCATAGTATCAATACACTGGATTTTGATCTGCCACCACTAAATTGTAACGCTTACTTAATATTGCTTGTTTAAGAACTGTCAATTAATATAAAAGAAATCATGTTGTATTCTTCAAAGATGATTTGCATGTTTAAAATGTTTGGTGCTGTATGCTGTAGATGGTAGGCATCTATTTTTGGAACTTGCCACCGTTCTAATGTTTTCCGTTTTACATGAGATGAGGACCCTCTGCACATCTTAGCAGCAATACGCAAGCGGAATGAGGTGCTTCTCAGATAAAGGACAGCAAATGTCATGAGTGAAGTTACAGCAGTGTTGGAATGTTAGTCTGTTTTCAGAGCTTCATAGCTTCATCATCCCCCCTTGTAGAATGAGCAAGGACAGAAAGGGGTAAGTCACATCTACAGTATATAGGCAGGAACAGGCTTTGTTTCTGAACGTTAGTTACAATACTTAACATGTAAGCACAAGATGTCCTATTACCATTCAAAGGAAGGTATAAATTTACATGAAGTATGAGTTCATTAAATGTATGCTTTCTCTCTGCCTTTTTAAAACTTTAAGCAGCCATCTTTAAACTAATCCAGCCAGAGTGGTTCTATAAATGGACCACTGGAAACTTTTGCTTAATTAATAGAGGTTAATGCATTCAAGATGGAACACTTAATCCTGCAATGCAAGGGCATTTGGTTGAACATTCACTTTCAGTATGTTTGATATCAGTTTCGTCAATATTTAATGTAGAAAATGAAGTAAAATTGTAAATGGTCCTATCCAGGGCCTTAAAAACCAAATCTATTCTTCAGGGGATATAAAGCGTTTTGTACTTCTTCCCTCACTACTTTAGTAATACAAGCGTGCACATACAGAGCATGTGACAGATGTTTACTCTCTAGATTGTTCATTTCCTCACTATGAACAGTGGAAAGTGGGAAAATGGCTCTCGGATTAAATATTGACAAACACTATTTCGCCTGTGAGAGCGCTATGATTCTATCAGTGACCGTGGCAACATCCCAATAAAAATTTGACATGAGCTTATTAACCCAGTAAACCAGTGAGCAATCCCATCATGATCCTGTGTTGGACTGAACGTTACTCACGACAATAAAGTCAAAATATGGTTGGAAACAGCTCTGGAGCTGCAGTCGGGAAAAATAGTTTGGTAACTGCAGCACCAAGGAAGGTTTGCATAAGTACATCTATGCGTTAAAGAAGTAAAATAGCCACATTAGTGTCAGAATACTCAGATGTTTTTTCTCTACAGTAAATTGCAAAACAGAACAAACATTAACTAGCTAACTACACATATGTTGTGTGTGTCTTTGTATGCGTGTGATACAACTCTGGCTAAGACAGATTTGACCAGAAACAATTGTTTTCATTATACAGCACTGCAAAATTATCAGTTCTCTGGATCAGTTTTTTGAGTAAAATTAACTTTGGAATATTTTGAAAATTTGGAATGGTCTCTTAGTTTTTTCCGCAGCCGTAAGCCTTCAGACCCTCTCCTTTTTGCACTTGTCTCTGTATTTCATTGGCGTGAGTCATGCAGCACAGAAAACACATTTTTCATTCAAGATGACACATTCTTAACTCGCGCGAATATGTCTCACCTCAATTTGCATTTCCTTGAGCGAACCCATGCCAACCTAATTTTATATGCAGTCTTGTCAGCTCTAGACATCGCTTTGGTTCACTTTTCACTTTAGTTCACTTTGAGATTTCAACTATTAACTAGCCAGGAATTTTGATACAATAACAAAGTTTGGGAATCAAATCAAATTCTAGTCGTTTGGGTGCGTTTGAGTGAAGAGGGAAAGAAAATTGTGGCATGGCATGATTTAAAATGTATATGAAAATAAACTGCAGGCAAAAGATTTCAAATGGTTTCTGTTACTGTGCTCAAAGTAGAGATCAAACTAACAGGTAGTATTTCAACAAGTGACAGTTGCATCGCTGTCCTGAGATTGGTGCTAATGTCTCCGTGCATGCCAGTGTGAGTGTTGCATATTGATATTTCATTGTAGTCTGCCAAGAATGCATGCATAAAATTCAATCATCGTCCTGTCTGTTCAACAATAACCAGTCTGTCTGGACATCTCAAATTAGGTTTACATGTATGTAAACCTGGCCCTGAGAATATTTCAGAGCAACTGTACAAATACTGCAGCCATTATTATTAGATTAAAGGTCGTACTGTTCCACAGTGTATGCAGAGATTGCTGTGAAAGATGATATTAGAGCAGCTGTGGTTACATATCACACCTGCAGCTGCTGTAAGGTTCCCCCCTTAGCTGTCAGAAGTGCTTGTGTGTGTGTGTGTGTGTGCTCTTGTGTTTGTCGCTTTGCACCCTCACAGACACAGAGAGAGAGTCAGTATCAGCTGTGCACCTGTGTATGTTATGTCCTGTGTCAGCATGGCCTCTCTGAAGCCTGATGTTATCAACCTCTGGTGATGAAAGGCAGATTTTCTCCTTTGCAGGTGTCCCTGGTAGAGCATGGGAGGAGGAGGAGGGAGAGGGAACGCTTTCTGCAAGTCTTCCATGGGCCTTGCTGAACATTCATGATTGGCTTGTTATTAAGCTATGTCATGCTAATCTGAGTTGAGTTTCAAGTCTAGGCATGGGTCTGAATCAAATATTAAACCCCTTTGGATTTATTATCATCCTTTTGTATAATCTCTCACAGGACCACGTGCCTTGAACAGTCACCATGGTAATGAAGCACCTTCTGTCCTGAAAATTGAGTAAAGCAGACTTAATTGGCTAAAACAGCATTTCTTTCAAGCTTTTGTAATTGTACAATGACTAATAACAGTTTATATGGTGAAACATATGGAACATACACTTGTTTGCCACTTTATTATTTACACCAAGCTAAACTAATGCAGTCTAATGCAACAGCCCTTCATGAAGGTTATAATGTTCAGTTTGTTTGTTTGAGACTGTTTTAGAGAGATTTTGAATCAACTGTATGGTAATTTATTTTATATTTAGTCTACCTTCATTGATATAAATAGAGTGAAACAAATATTATGAGTATGTTGCAAGAAAATCTTTTTTTTGTAAAACAAGTCAGTGGTTGTTTTTTTGGTGTCAATGAAGAAACATTATGCAATAAAATATGGATATTGACATGAGTTCATACAATGTGATCAAAGCTGCTGCTGGGGTATATTACAATTCTTTACAATACAACAAAATAGTGAAAAATGTATTCTAAAAATCTATATCAGTTCACTTTTTCTAACTGTGGGCAAGTTGACTACATGACTCTGGTCAGCCAGGTCAGGTATAGGTAGGTATATACTGCATAGGCCAGTTCAGCAGTGAAACCCCTATAAAATATTTTTAAGATTGACATTTTTATTGATATGCTCACGCAGTATTGTTTTATTTTTTAGGTTGTAACCATGGTCACCGAAGTGCAGCAAACACTCCATGAGCAGCTACACAAATACAAAGGAAGAACACTGGTGTATCTGTCTACAGCGCAGCCAAACAAACATATGTTACTCTAATAAAGAACTTGGTCAGCAATAATTGAAACCATGATCTGATTTAATTGTGCTGCAAAGTTAGAGGTCTAACAGCCAAAAAGCTAATCCCCTGACAAAAAATTGCAGAAAATGACGACAAAAGATGTTTGCTTCTTTTGTAGCCGTATTTTGGATGAACAATCCCGGAATCTTAAAAACAGGGCAGCACCAAACATGCAGTATTTCCTCTCCTTATCCTCATAATGTTCTTCCTCTTCAACCTGTTGCTTTCCCTTTTTTATCCTTTAAAAGACTGCATGTTTTTGTTTTTGTTCTGCATCTTGCTCCGTCTATGTGTGACGGTGAATACATCTGGACAGGCCAGAGAGCAACACAATACACAGGCTCTCTGCCACTTTCCAGGACACTTGAGTTTATATTATGTGACAAAGCCCCTGCTGAATATTTCAGTGATACTGCCTGGCTATTGGGATGGATAATTCTGGCAGCTAACCTTTGCACTTTTGCACACAAAGGAAATCGTTCCATTTACCATCCGGTCTATGTTCCAACCATCACCTGTGTTCCTAAGCTTTGGGTAGTGACCAAAAGAATAAAACTGCAGATGCAAGCAGCCGAAAAGAGTTTCCTCCATAGGGTGGCTGGGCTCACCCGTAGAGATAAGGTAAGGAACATAGACATCTGGAGGGAGATCGGAGTAGAGCCGCTGCTCCTTCCAATCGACAGGAGCCAGTTGAGGTTGTTCTGGCACCTGACCAGCATGCCTCCTGGGTGCCTTCCTTTGGAGGTTTTCCGGGCCCTATAAAGACCCTGGGGTAGACCCAGGAGAGATTATATATCTGGGATGGATTCCCATGATCAGTTATGAGAGAAAAGTGATGCTTCACTTTGTGCTGCTACCATCTCCCTCTGCCAAACCACTGTCACAAGAAGTGAAATCCTCAGACTGTATTTGTTAACCTGCATGTTCTTTTACGTCTGTGTGGCTAATAAGTGCTTTTTTTTGAGAGAGTCATGGCAGGAAGTAGCCAAATACTGTTCAGGCCGCTTCATTTCTCCTCACTGTGCACCCCTGCTGCCTCAGCTGGTCTGGAAACCCACCTTAATATAGATCAGGCACCTGGGAGAACAGCATGGGGTCCTAGCTTTCTGGCCTGTTCCAGAGCTTTATTGATAGGCATCGAGCCGAGCTGCCAATATCACAGCAGCACATGAACCTAGTGGCTGTCGTTCAGTGTGTGTTTGTGAGTGAGTGGGCTCTTTTGTGTACTGTAAGTGTGTGCCTCTATACTGTGGCCCTTTTACTTTTTTCTTTTTATGTTTTTGTATTCCATCTTTGTTTGAAAGTTCTTTATTGACATGTAAGAAAAATGCTTTTCAACATCCAAACAGCCATGCCTGCATACACACACACACACACACACACACACACACACACAAACACACTTACCTGTAATGTGAGCTTAACATGGGATTGTTCTGCATTGGAAAGTAGCTGGTCATGAAAGAGAGTGTCTGTCATTAGATTTTCTTTGCTCTGACTCAATCGGCTTATCTTTGTATGGCTGCTTCTCATTTTTACATGTCATGTTTTATTCCATCTAAATAATGACATTGTGATGTTAAATCAATATCATGAAAAATGAAAACATGGCATACATCTTATATCTTTACCCCATGATACAGAGACATGACTTCATCTATACTTATACTCTATATTATATGCTATAAGTATATAATCATGAAAAATGGGGGTAAAAAGGATGGGTAATGAGAAACATGGAAAAAAGTATAGAAGGAGGCAGACAGAATAGAAGGAGAATGAAGAGGTGGTTAATATTTCATTAGTTAATTAGAGACTGTGCTATGTTCTGAGCGAGTGTGCTGTAGCTCTAGGCTCCTGGGTGTCATTGTGGCCAGCACAGTCATCACTTACTGTACCAGCCTATTTCCTATGGCCTCCACTTCACAACAAATACAGTACCGGGACTAGAGAAGTTCTTTTAACACAAACCAAATTAAAGTGGATGCAGAAAGGTAAAGGCAGAGGTTTTTGGAAGCAAGGTGCAGTTTAACGTGCAATGTACAGCCAGGCAAACGCGTCGACAGCAGATGGTGGTGGTTTTATGGTATATTTGTGGCGAGTGGTGTCCCGTGCACCCAGGTAAACTTGGACGGAGTGGAATATGATGTAATCCATGATTAAACCTTGTCAAAGGACATGTTAGAGGGTTGTTACAGTCTGGTATCAGTCAAGGCCAGTCACATCAGTGTGTTCTACCACCATGACATAGCAAGAGTTCCTATAAGAAAACTTTATTATTCTGCTGAAGTTTCAGCAGCACAGTGTGGACATAGACAACCAGCCCAGGCAACTATGAATGTATTGCACCACAAATATGCTTCTTTTTTTTTAAGTAGGGATGCCCAAATCCGATGCACGTACAAACACAACATACATATTGGGGTTAAGTGATTTAGGATAGATACGTGTTCCTCCATCTTAATGTGACATAATTAGCACCAACCACTGTTGTGCTATTATTATCACCTGGTCTGAGAAGGTGGGTGGCACACAAAGGAAAACGCGCACCACTGGATTGCCAATTATACCCCCCACTACTGCAGCTGTTGTCCCACTTTGGTGCACAGTAAAGTCTTCTAAGTAAAGAAAAGGTGAAGGGATATAGAACTTTGTCTGTGAAAGCCGAGCCTCTTCTGCATCTGCACAAACATAAGGCCCTAGAGACCCATGGAGGAGGAAAGTGAGGACATGAGGTGAGGACAATCAAGGACAGAGGAGCAGCATTGAGGAAAGCAGTGGGAGGCACTGGTTTCCTCAGAGAGAAACCATAGAAATGCCACGAGTTACCTGAGGCTTCTGGGGAGCAGCAGTGAGAGAGAAAGCAGTGAAAGTGTGTAAGAGAGAGCGAGATGGACAGGGAGGAACATTTACAGAGCGAGATTTAGCTTTTGACCCACGGTTGCTGGAAGAAAACAAGTATCTCTTTTGTTGAACATTTTTCCAATTCTTAGTTAAGTCTCATTGCTATTTCAGGCATAGATGTTAGAGCAGGGTGAGACTGTGTCATCTCTTATTAACAAGCATGCTATGATGTGAGAATGTCACTCTGTGACCAAAAAAGATACAAAAAAGTCACAGATATAACAACAGAAAGAGAGTGTGTGTTGTTGGAATAAAAATCTTTACAGGTGGTGAGTGTGTCGGTCTGCAAATTTGGCTGCAAAACCTTCTGGAAACAAATCATTGCAACACACACACACACACACACAAATACAGGATCACACATGAAAAGCTTTGTCTTGTTTTGCGAGTCCCCAGTGCAATAATGTCTTGCAGGTCCATGAATAAAGTGTCCCACTGAGAGCAGAGCAGAAGGAGACTGATGCACATGAGCTGTGATTGATGCTCTATTGAGCTTATCAACCCAGAGGGGAACAGAAAACCTAATTCTACAACTCTTCTCTTCCAAACGCAAGACCAGAGGAAAGAAGAAAGAGCAATGGCCAAGGTCTGCATGTTAATTACAAGTGTATAAGATAAACCCAAGTGCATTGTGTGTGTGTGTGTGTACACTCAATAATTAGCACCATTACTAGTAGAATTTTGTGAAGCCCAGGAAAGTCATTCATTCAAAATAAAAGGTCTCATCATGAAAGGACTTGTGTGTTGCAGCTTAAAAAAAAAATCACAGCTAATGTGTCATAATGGATTTCTTGTTTTATCACAGTGTTAAGACAACAGTTTTGGAAATAAATGACTTGTTTAATACTAACAACATTGGTCTTACCGATTCAAAATAAGGAAGTGGACACTGAAAAAAGCACATTATCAGATCTTAATATAATAGAAATGTAATCTTATAAGATTCCATACTGCTTATCCCGAAGGGTCGCAGGGGGGGGCTGGAGCCTATCCCAGCTAACATTTGGGCGAGAGGCAGGGAAACACCCTGGACTGGTCGCCAGTCAATCGCAGGGCAGACAAA